>JABFVB010115353.1:0-11141 GCA_018812205.1 Adelognathus sp. PSUC_FEM 10030001 | reverse complement strand
GGGAGGAGTAGTAGACGTTGTTTATCGAAAACACATAAAGAAACAAAATATTTACATGGATAAGAAACAGTGAACAAGCCAGGTAGTGCCAATTTTCCACCGACCAAAGGCGTTGAGTCTGAGTCTTTTTCGATGTGTCGTATGTCTCAGGGGTGAATCTGCCCGGGTTAATAAACCCAATTAGTTTTCTCCCTAGTTGGTCAAAAATTTTAGCTGTTGGTTTGTGGTACGGGACCGGGTGCTTAAACAAAAAAAAATTTCAAAGTCTTTGGTGAGAATGGTGCATACCATTTCTAGTACACGTGGTCTATACCTTCGTTGTCAGCACCACAGGTCCAACTCGCGTCACTTAAGGGAGGACGATCGCACAGTTTCATAACAACAAACGTAATTTTCAATGATTAGATATGTATCTAATCATTGATATCACAATATATATGCCTGTATTAGAAGTGCATCACTATTCTTGATGCACGACCAGTTTAGGCAACAACAATTTTTAGAAAAAATCATCTTTTGCCATTAATCAGGACAACTCCAATTCAGTTCATCAACCCATAATGTCTCTTTGTGTGATGTAACAGAGTTCCGATAATTTTATGGTATTTAATTTCAGCAATAGAAAGCCTATCGAGAGCCGCTGGTGAAACACCGCACACGGCCAAGTGGTGCAAAACCGGTATAGTCAGACAAGATAGAAACCGCTACCTCGAACTATGTTGATCACAATAACTCGAAAAGTTTTTGAGGCTACCTGCCGCAATTTCGAGATAGAGAGCTTTGTACTACTGAGTTTTGGAGGAGGGCTTGAGAGGGCGAAGGGTGGTTGTTTTCACAGCGGATACACGAGAGAAATGAGACGAAAATCAGAAAGCAAAAATGGACCGGGAGCGCATTGTGTACATGGGCGTACGGTGGAGAGTTATCGTCGCAACGACCAGTCATCCGATATCCGTGCCGGTTTTCGATACCCGGCGATCACGCCTTTGGGTCCTCTTTTGTCGCCGCGGAAAGTGGATATCGCTGTTGAACGCCAATCGACCGGAAACGATTGGGGGAAACGTTCGCCCGGAGTTTAACCGAGCAACGCCGGGGCCCGAGCTTGGGGGTTGCTTCTCCGTGGCTGCGGTCGACTCTCGCCCCTGCAACGCAGTGATACCTCATTCGCTCGAGAGTGCAGCGTGCTCTCGCGTGTACCGATCATCACTCCGCGTTCAACGAGGCATTTATCGTTAGCTTAGGAGCAACAGGACAAATGGGTGCCTCGTCTATTTCGATAACGTCGCAATGAAGAAATTTGAGCAGTCCTTGGATTTTATTTCCTCAATTTCTCGAAAATGGAAAAAATTGCAATGACTCGAGAATAGTTTGGTTTAAATGGATACATGAAAATATTCCATATCAAATAGATGAAGACAAACGTTCAAAGGTATGTTGAATGTTGCAAAAACTTCCAACTGAACGATGTGTGATATGTAGATATGGCTCAGACAAAAACCACAGAATCGAAATGGAGATATAATTGGCATTGTATGCTAATACCTAAACAATGGTCAACACTATAAATTCGTAATTTCGACAAATCGTTGATAAATTTTCATGACAGTCCGGAAATGTCATCATGTTTTTGTTCACATGTGTTTTGTTTTTCAGTCTCATTCTGAATTGCAAGAATTGTTAGTAGCGTTGGAACAACGACATATGTTATTGGCAGCAAGCCTACTGTTTTTGTTTCAGGAACACTTTTTCCAGTGAAGCCTCATTAAATCATTTATGAGTTGTTTTTCGTATTTTGGGTGAATTGGGAACGTTCGAAAACATCGACTAGCGGGTGGAAGCGACAACGGATGGAAGTAATGGGAAAGTGGTGGAAGAGGAAAGAGAAAAAAAATGAATACTCCGGGCGATATCTCCCGCAGACTCCGGTACATTTGGCACCCTCCCCCGCGCGTAATATAACTCCGAACAAAAGGCGTTTTCGCTCGCTCGTTTCTTCTTATCCATCGCAGCAACGCTTCGTCGCTCCCACGCGTGGGCAAAGTCTCGCTACCGCCGTCGCCTCACCGGTACAGTGTGTATACGTTGCTTCTCATTTTTCGTCATCATAACCAGAGGGGGAGAGCTTGATAAAGCCCGTTTCTCACGAGCCTTTCTCTACCCTGTCGCGTTTCGCACCGTCGTCTCTTTCTCCCGTGTCTGCGCCACCAGCCGATTGGAGGAAAAAAACGAAGCTAACGCCACGGTTTCGACAACGAGTAGACTGTGGTGTGAGAAACTCGGGAAAAATATGATAAGTACCAGAGTAAAGAAAAAACCAGGGCCTGTACGTTATCAGCAGGAACGCTCAATAGATAGATGATAGAATCCCCTCATGCTCGGGTTATAACCTAATACGAAATGCTTAGACTAGACCAAGTCATAATGTAAGAACCAAATACGTCCTATCATGAACTACCGAGAAGTTCGAAAATTCACTTACTGAAACATGGATTAGTGCGAGAGAGGAAGAACCCACAGGGCTCACATCAGCGTGAGTGAGATAGACAGGAAATATGTTTCACATGATCTTGACCTTGAATAAATGTATCTCGCAGTCTAAATCTACACGTTTTTGATGATATCAATGAACCACACATTAGAGTTCGATAGAACTCGCAGTGCATCTGGAAAAAATGGTCATGAACTCGAAAGCTTTCCTTGCAAATTGCAGTGTTCATCTATTTGAAATTTCAAGATGGTTCATGGAGAAAATCTTCCAGTACAGATAATTGATGGTCAAGCCAAATTTGTTCCCGGTTCAACAAACACATTCGAGTACTCACGTTTCGAGTTTTTCGGAATTTGCCCATACAACAAACTAACTTCATACCAACATTCGTCTGCTCATTGTTCTTCGATTAAAAAGCGGTAGGCTGATTGAGTATACATGTTAATGCGTGTAACAGAATGTTTCACCAACTCGTCCTACATCAACATAATAATTGTTTGCCCCATCAGATAGAGAGGATCCTAAAGTGTCCGATAACCGATGACATTTACAGTGTGATCATCTGGCTTTGAAGACAGCGTGCATCAAGCGAGATCGCACAGAGACTGAATACGATTCGATGTATTTTAAGACTCGCTCGTTTGGATTCTGGAGCTCCGGTCAAGTTCGCGTACCAGCTGGCCAATGGCTCGTGGAAGATAAGCCCATCAATTTAATTAGCCATTTGCGCGCCTCGTGCCTGTGGCCAATGAATTCATTTTGCTGCTGGCTATCGTTGTTTTCCCACTGTACACATGTGCTCTCGACCGCGGCATCGCGTTTACACTGGCTGACCCGTGTATTACACCGTGGGGAACGGTAAAGATTTTCTGCAATTGCTGCGGAACAGACCGTCGAATCGGGGTTTCAATGAGTACTGCCCGCGGTTATATGACGATCAAGCGCACGATCCAGCACCGAGCTTCGTCCTGTTTACGACAGTGTGGGCGCATCTGCCGCTAAACCGGTGGCACCACAACTGCTGCCTCTCTTTCAGCTTCTCCGACCCAGCAAAGTTGTAGCAAGCGCGCAACGCGCATCGACTTTTCACAGTGAAAGATGAAGCGACATGGATTCTCATCCCAGACTCGTGCATTGAATTCGGAAAAAAAAACTTCCGACGACGAGACGAGAATTCCGTAACTCGTCGTATCAGTTTCGTTTCTTTTCACACCGGAAAAATTATTTTCTCGTTACTCGTCCCATCCAGTTTATCCACCAACTCGCAACGTCACGCTCGTTTATGCTTTAGCACTCGCGACGTCTTCCACGCTGGGTATCATAGCCAGGATTAACAAGTTATGAAAGTTTGCCGCAGACTTTTCTCCGGTTCCGGCACGTTTTCTGCGTGGCAACGCGAAACTTTCGGACCGAGTTGTCACAATGAATTTCACTCACGAGAGGCACGGCACGGCACATTAATTTTCAATCTACCCTGCACAACAGAGTAGAACGCGCTTCGTTGAATTCTCGGACGATGAATTCGCGGTGAGTGCCGAGATAATGTCGATAAAAGATCGTCAATATCCACTGTCAGGTTCAATTTGCATGAATCTTCGACTCCTTTGAATACAAGACCTTGAAACAATACGTCCCCGAGAAAGGAGAGTGGAATCTAGACGAATCAGCCTTTATTTGCAAGAACGTTGCACGTCGCCGATATCTCGAACAAGAAAACGGAAACTGCCGTACACATCTCATAAATTTCCAACCGTAGAGGAATGTGACCGACAGCGATAACTTTCAAAGCAGTCACTGTCAGTTCTCAGGCAGGTTGTCGTCGCGCGATATTTGATCCAGCGAGGCGTCGGAGGTTTTGCTCGCAACATGCTGAATAGACTGCAAAAATACTTTAGCGTCTGTCGCGAGTACCAGACCGCGATGTGTTCCCACTCTGAATTTTATCGTCACGGCATTCCACCATTTACAGACGAAAGAGTACGACGTTGAGAATATCAATGTTGAATATTCCCCGTCAAATGCAAGGGAATTCAGATTCCTCGGAGGACTTATACTGCAGTTTGCACAGTTTCCCAAGCACTCTGTGCTTTCTTGTCGACACCAAGATTCGATATAAGTCGTATCATTAGCGAAGCGACTTTCGACGAGAAGAACCTATGAAGCGAGCGGCAAGTGGAGTATTAGAAGGGATTGCGAGGGCGTATTTCGGAGCCACGCCGCGGGAAGGGCTTGGGCGGTGACGGCATTCCGTATTCACGGGCGATGATGGATTGCATTTTCGCGCTATGATTAAACACCACCCCGGCTTCGAACTCTTGCTCTTGGTTGCAACTCTCCGACTCTCTCTATCTCTCTGTATTTCCCCAACTCCAACCACTCGCTAACTGGCGCAAATACCAAAGATGCGAATTCTGGCCATTCGAACTGAAGAGTTTGAGTTTCTCAACAAACGGATGATAGTCGAGGCGAGATAACATTATACTATTCATGCTTGCCTATTTAAAATGGACGAATAGATACGATGATTCCCCAGTACTCGGTCAATTCTAACAAATACCACGTTACAAACAGTCGAATGTATGAACAAATTTGGATCTTGCTCCACAAACTTTCTCGTAAAAAAATTCAAGTAATTATTCAATCGGACAAAGTCTCTTTTATTCCAATGTTTGATATAATTCACACCAACAATAACCGACCGTGTGTTGATTGGTCTGTCTTCACAACTCCCTAAACCATCTCTATGTTGAAATTTTGACGTAGTCACGTCACCGAGATGTTCCAGTATTTCGCAAGTCCACACAGCATCTCCCGGTCTGGAGCCAACATAATTATTGGCATCCAGAGACAATGGTGCTCGTTAGCTGTCGCGAAACTATTGCGTCACGGAGTCGGAGAGACGGCAATAAGACAAGCCCGCGAGGAAGGTAGCCAGGAAAGGGGTGTATGGGCACATCGGGTTTTGCCGTAGACGTCGGTGTGCATGTGCATGCATCCGCTATGCTACTTCTCATTCCCATAGGAACGGTATTACTTCCTGCTTGGACGACATCCAAGTTTCCAACTGTTCATAGCAGCGGGACTCTCTTCCCATACCGAGATCAGCTTCCTTTAGCCGCATCAGCAGTGGTAAACGGATATACCACTGCTGGATCATGTTTTCACAGATTTACCCGATGTCACTGTGTCCCCGTCGTTCCGCCATACCGAAAGGATACAGCCGGTGTAACCGTTTCGCATTTTCATCATTTACTCTGATCGCTTCTTGTTCTCTTCCTCTTCTTCTTCCTTCTGCGCCCACCGGGAAGGTTCTTTCCAGATTTCACATTCCCAGAATGTCTGGATGAAGTTTTGGCAGTGCACGGCGGCGCGTTCACGAGAATTACGCGACATGAATCGGCGATCAGTGTGGACGATCCAGGAACGATAAGTCGCTTACCGTTCGGCACGATTGATATACGGTGGAGCATAAAACTTGCTGGTGCACAAGCCACCCGTCACACGGTGACATAAATAAGAGACCCCTTCGGCCGTAGCTACTTACCGTGGCGAGGCATAGCGTGGTCTATAATTACATACCGCGTGGTGCATTATGGCTGGTCCACACCCCCTCGTAAACTATCCAACTATACGCTGACACGCGCTTTTCTCGTACATATAAGGCGACCACGAAACTGATGGCTCCGTAATAAAAATCACATTGCAGCAACTCGAAGTGTCGGAATGAATGGGGTTCGAAGAGAACGATGGGCAACATCACGACAAACGTGCGTTGGTATACAGTTCGACGAAGTGTATCAACAGTGGACATGCCGCGCGCGAATCTCTATTTCAAACGCGAGTCATGGTCCATGAATTAATTGTTCTCGCTTCGTGATTAGTTGAGTCTCCGGCGCGCGAAATTATGGGGATCCCAGCCAAGGAGCCAGAGGGAGAGCGAGAGAGAGGCGTGATTAATAACACCACGCTGCCAACTTTTGCGAGCGGAAGATTAATTTCGCGAAGGCCACAAGAGACACAAGTTGAAGGTTAGGATGAAAACGGGGAAGGGCTTCAGGGACGAAGAGCAGAGAGAGACACTGGGTGTGCGAGAAGAGTTTTAATACTGCTGGGACGATGGTTGGTCGGCGTACTGGGCAACGAGGAGATGAAGCGTGCAACGGTGGAACGTGGAAAATTCTCACTGGACCCGGCGAGAAACGTTTTCTCGTGTGATCTCTTCGCCACGGCCAAGTTATCTCGTAACGGTGACTGCAGTTGGGGTGACGGTTCGCGAGCACCCAGAGCCCTTCATCCACAGCCCCAGGGCAGCTTTTCAACGACACCGAGGTCAACCGATGTGCGACGGCGATAAGGTCTCGCGTTTCTCCTTCGTCTCAAGTACAGTATCGAATTCCCACTCGGACGATACATAGAAACTACAGTGAGCAATAAAATTTGCGACACCCTTTGGCTATACATTGCTGAGAGCGCGTTATCAATGAATTTAATTTCAATTCGTTGGTGCTCGATGCGCATAGTGCGCACCTGTGCAGCATGGTGGAATTTCTATGTTTTGCCAGACCAACGAAGAAATTGATAACTCGAGAGTCTTGACGCGAGCCTGTCGTGTCCGCGACGACACAGTCTGTTCCACCAACACCATCGGCAAATTCGCCTGCTGGGTGATGCATGGTTCCAACGATATCCAATCAACGTGTGCATTAATTTGTCATGTAGTTCCACATTGTCGGAACTACATGAGCGTCCATTAAATGTGGTGTTGGCTTCGATCATATGAAGGTCTGGCTGATATAATTAGTGAAACGCGCATAATTATTCGGGGTATTTGAGCTCACATTGACGCCATAGTTCATCGAAATTTGTATGGAGCCGAATCGTACATGTGTAGCTGATATGTACAGTGTGATCCAGAATTAATATAGAAATTGCTCTCGGCTGGATGGTCGGCTCACAATATCCTCATCAACAACACCTATTATTGATCTGTTCTGGTCGAGAATATAACTGCAATTATATGTAGGAGTGAATTTCTGTTCTGGGTGAGCGCTGGCGTGCACGCAAGTGCATGTGTTTCGAATGCTGATCGGAAGTATGAAACTCGCAACAGTCGCGCAATTTTTTGTGTCAATTAGTTTTCAGCAATGTACGGGTGTTTCCGCGAATATAAAGAATCCGTCATTTGACGGAATTTATTCGTCATTTTTAAGAGAAAGTCTGAGTCGAACAGGTAAACAGGAAAAAAGGTGTTTTATTTTCCAATTGCCAATGTTTCGTTTCATTCGAGGGAAAAACTATGAAAACATGGGTTTTCGAGGCTCAGATTTTTTTTCGGGAACTTTCGATCGGACGCAATAAAACTGCAAGGGTACCCGTCTAAAACACATTTGTAACCATTTCCGCGGTCCTATAGTCCTGGTGCCCGACAAAACGGGTTTCCTAACGCCGTCGAGTGCCTTGTCCTGTATTTTTCCCCCGTCGAAGAAGATGAATACCTGCAATATCCCATTATCCCATACGAAAGCAGAGACTCAACTGTCTGGAGGTTCCTACGGTGGTAAATTCTCGCAAGATGGGTCTAAATTTTTTTTGTCGCGTATTGTGTCCGGACTTCAACTGATGTATTTTTCTCCCCGCTGATCATGGATCTTCTAGTAATTCAACTCTTAATGTAACATTTCTTACGAAAATCCTTGTCACGATTACGAAACAAAATTGTTTCCGTCAATTAGCCCTCTCAAAACTCTTGAGATTGCGTCGAAATTAATTCTGCATGAACCTGTATACGAGAGTATATATGATATTTCCAAGCAGAGCGCCAGCGAAGCGGATGATACCGAAGGAATAAGTTGAACAGCAAAGCGAGCAAAGACCAAAGAGATGGGATGCGATGGTATAAATGCCAAAGGTAGACGAACTTCTGATAGTTTCTTTATGGTTGAAGAACTCTCAAGAGGGATGTAAGAAAATGAGTTGCACCGAAAGATCTTATCGGATAGTTCTCCATCTCGTTCCTCGCATTGGCTTTGACTGCGTTGCGCTCTTTGAACAACGCGATGTGGTTCCTCGGAGTCAGTAATATCGTTATTGAAATATTCTCCATGTTTCGATCCCATCTCGTCGTGTTTCGTTATATATGCGCGAGCGAGGCAAAGAGCGAGGCACAAGATTTTACCAAGTTTTACCTCGAAACCGATTCAAGCTTTTTCATTAACTTCCAGGACTTCGAGAACATACATAATTCAAACATGTATACCGTGCAACGACGTCGTGGGTCCATAAAAACAGAATTTTTTTCCACTTGTTTGCAAAAATTCATAAAAATTATCTCTCTCTCGCAGCTGCCTCGCTTGGTGGAACCAAATCTTCCCATCCAGGCGGACGTACGATAATTAAGAGAGTTTTATTAAATATGAGATTCTGCGAATGCCTACGGCGGATGAGCATTCGTAATTCTCGGAAGTGAGAATCCAGACCGACGATGCAATGAAATTCCTACGTACGCGTATTTCGCGTTGCACAACGGCCACGAATATTATATCTCGACGTTATACGGTACACACGGCAAAATTCCATTCCACGAAACACCGCGAATTCCAACGTCGCGAACGTCATCGGGATCTTCCACGCGTATGCAAGCGCGCCACTTTTATTCTTGCGAGTAATGGAACGTCGTGGAGAAAAAAAGTTAATGGCCGGAAAAAAAAAATGTACAGTGAGGGTGTGTGGCGGAGCTACTGGACGGAAGATATGGAATGCGCAGTTATCTCGAGGATTTGTTTCTTTTGGCTCAGCTGTTGCTGCTGCGGGAACGCATTCTCGTCACGCGAAATCGCGATTTATTTCCCTCCTGACGAGGAGATCTAGGAGCGAAAAAGCTACGGGAAGTCGAAAGGAGGGTCGAATACCAAACTCCAGAGGGCGAGACACCAACGCCACGATTGAGCCACTCGCAACTGCTCTTTGATACAGAAGTAAACATACTTTATGTACCGTCCAAGTGGTAACAACGAGAATCGTTACACATTAAGAGTTTCTGATTGTTATGCATTTATGAAAATAATGTAACATTTCTAAGACAACAAAATAAAAACAATTCTAAGACTCTTAGACTTTCACACACGCCAACTGTCCACAACGAAATACTTTCACTACTGTATGAATATATTAACGAGGTCATACTGCATGCGCAATTTGACGTTAGAACATATCATATAAAAGACTTCTCATGCATTCCTATTGTTATGATTATTATCATCATTTGCATTCACCGTGCCTGAAAGTGCGACTGAGATCTTAAGATCTTTCTTCCCACTGAGCCCTCATTAGAGAATGAGCGCGCTCACGAGTGGCCCGAGACGAGAGGGTCTTCACTGGCAACGTCCGGGCTATCGCTGGTTCCCCTTAGGAGGGTGCAGCGTACCGTCAGGTGCCCACACTGCGGTGCGGTACAGTTTGAACTACAACTATATTGAAGTATTTCCGCCCTTCAATTCAGAAACCCTATTATTTGCTTCCTTCTAGAGCAAGCTTTGATTTTGTGGAAGCTTTGATTTTTGTGTCAGAGTAGTCAAAATGGTCCGAAACGTCGAGAAATATGATTTTTTGCCATGATTCTATACCAAATATTGTCTCAATCAGTGAAAGCGTTTAGATCTTAGGCAACCTTTTATTTTTTTGGTTACGAAAAATCTCCGTTATATGCGTACCACGAATATACAGTTATTGTGTTAAGCTCTTGCGCTGATACTCAATGCAAGGGTTCGTAAAAATGAAAGGATTAGCGAAATCGAATTCGACTTACATCGGTGTAGTCAAAATTGGATAACACATGAATTCTTCGAAAAAAAATGATATAGATTTTGTGTCCATGCAGAATAAGAAGATATCGTTTATAAGAAATCTGATTTGTAAATTTAGTTTCTATTTCCAAACGAAAATTGTACAGCTCCTCTATGAGAAAGTCGGAATCGGAAGACAGCCCCCTCATGGAAGAGGATAGGTAAATGACGCTTCCATGGACGAGGAAGAAATGTGCAAACGGAGATTGTACGCTCTCTTTGTTTTTCCACCCATGAGATAAGCATCGAAGCACTCATCGAAAGATTCGATCGAACTGAAATTTTGACGAGGTAGTCTCGCTTGTGCAAAGATGATCTGTCGGAGGATTTATGGCAGCGACTGTACCCGACTTGTTACCGCAGTACACCTGAAGAACTTGTTTCCTCGCACGCGCGTTTTCACAGGCCTCACAGTGACAAGGGTTGCGAGGTGGCGGGAAATCTCACACTCCCTCGCTCACTCACAAGTATGCAACGTCGCGAACCGTCTAGTGCCGTCAACCCTTTCACCAGGGCGTTAGATACCTCGCACGGTTTCTCTCCACCGCCTCTGTATCAACGGTACGTGCGACTCTCGTATAATGAGCGCGATACGTGCTCGAAGAAGATCGCGCAGCGACCCTTTCGCACGGAGATTACGAAAGTCTTACGCCGCATTTCACACGCGTAATTTGTTTGCTCACACGAAATCCAGACTCTACCCAAGACTAGGGTAAGAGTACCATTTTTGGCCTAATTATGGCCACCACGTTTGAAAAAAACGAAAATCAAGATCGAAAAATTCTATTAATCTATGCAAATACTTGCGAAAT
>JABFVB010115242.1:0-16680 GCA_018812205.1 Adelognathus sp. PSUC_FEM 10030001 | reverse complement strand
TTAATATACCAGTTTATGCATAAAAACTTCCGACACCGGTATACTAAATTTCATTTAAAAAATTTTTACAGTGTATGTAGCTATCACTGTTCTTGATTCATAAATATTTTTTTTTACATTGTGACATTTGTACATTCGGTCAAATAGAATCAATGACCAGTTAATGCACAATTGTTCTGGGGTTGATAAGCTTCGGAGCGCTCGAAAACTTCCTACTAATCCAAGTGAAAAATATAGGGCACTCATTTGCACAAATTTTGTGGAGTAACAAAAATGTTGATGGCCAATGGCATTCATATTTTATTCACTCGTGCTTGGACGAGAAATTTGCTGAGTCGATATGAATTCATGAGCAGCATTATTAAGTGCACTCGGCATCCCCGATTACATTCGGGAGGCTCTCCGTGACAGCGATTTCGCAGACTAACGGATTGGGCGTGGCCGAGCATATAGATGTTCGGTACTCGGAGCCTTGGTATCTTGCCCGCTATGCCCAGTGAGGAAAGGGAGAAATTGGTAGGTTTCTGACTTCCATCGAAGTTTTGTGGAGCCTGAAGTATCGTCGCGCCCACGTGGCTTTTGGTCGTTGACCTTAATATGTAGCCGCCGCAGACGAGAGGCGCCTGAGAGGAGCAGAATATGCGCAAGCACGCGGTAACGTCCACGCTGATGCTGCTGTCCGTGTCAAAAAAGTGTTGACGTACGCGCCGCGAGTTTGCGCCGAGAATGCAGGGAGGACATCAGTGGAAGAGCGCGACAGGGCGTTCTCGCACGTGCGCGCCCGTTGCCGTCTGACATGACAAATATCTAATTTCCTCGTATACACGATTCAGCATAAGTTGTTGTGACGACAATCCTGCAGCATCAGAATTGATTTCGCTAATGTATAGAACTCCTGGGAGACATTCTTCTTGAAATCGGCCGGATTAGGGTGTTTTCTGACCGCATATTTTTTAATCCAATGAAACTTTCGTGTATTGGCTTGACCCACTGATACACGACACTGTAGTACAGTTGAAAAATCAAAAAGTTCTCCCACCGTGGTTTTGGATTTCCACTGGAGGAATATACGGTCGGTCCCGTCGCTAATGACCACTGCAGTTGATGCGACGTTAAAAAACCGAAAAAACAAAATGACCTCGATTACGGTTTTACAGGTGACCTGGCACAGAAACGACGAACCCGTACAATCAGGCTCGCGATTTTCATTCGTTCACGAGGGTAACTTTTATTGCGTCGACGTTGCACCGGTCATGGTCGATGACCAAGGAAACTGGACCTGCATGGCTGAGAACGGCGGAGGAAGGTCTTCATGCACTTCTTTCCTCAACGTTATTGGTAAGCTCGATGGCACTTACATTTGTGTGATTTGTCCCGCTATAGATAAATTCGGTTTTTTGCAATCATACTTTGTAATTTTGTTTTCGTAAAAACATTTTTACTCGCGCAAGAACACTGGAAATGGTCTAAAATGTCGACAAAAGTAATTGAGGCAAAATATCTGGATCTGTGTATGTATGTATGTATATATAAATGCACATTTTTCTGCTCAATAGCGTCTGCAATTTTCAAGATATAAGGCTGAAATGTGGTGCACGAGTAGATTGTGGGTAAACTAAGGCTAACTTTAAATTTGGCGTCAATTCGTCAAGAGGTTCAAAATTCATGACAATTTAAATTTTTTGAAAAATCACTCATTCAGCTCTCTTTCATAACTCCCACAATTGTTGAGATATCGAGCTCAAAATGTGTACATGTTCACAGGTGCACACATGTCCAATATTCGTCCTAAAATTCACAGTAGTTTATTTTACGCTATTTTTTTTTTTTTTTTACGATTGACGATAACAGATTCTTAACGCGATTTTGTAGTCTATTTCGCGAAAAGTAGCGATTTCTATAGTTTACAGAGCCTTATCCTTGCTTCCCGACAGGTTTTCGGAGAACACTGGGTGTCTATTGTGCTCGAAAAGCTTTCTCTATGAAGAAGCCAAACATTTCAGAATGCTTAAAATATGTCTTGAGAGAAGAGTAATAATGATCAAGTAATGAACGAAAGGAGGAAGCAATATGCAAATTCAATTTGCATCCTTTTTATTTATCCGCTGTTGTTTTTATTATTTCATTCGTTGAATAAAAATTCAAAGTTATCAACTCTGTCCGCAGTTCCGAAAGCTTACAAGAAGCCAGAATTCGTCGAAGAGCTTCGAGCCCTTCTCACGGAAACTGGAACGGTATCTCTCGAGTGCAAAGTCGTCGGTGTGCCGACACCTGTACTGAAATGGTTCAAAGATCAAAAGGAGATCAAAGCCGGCGACGTTTTTGCTCTAACCGCGAATCCCGACGATCCGACTTCACTGGGAACTTATACTTGCGAAGCTGTAAACTGTATGGGCACAGCCTGCTCCTCTTCGAGGGTGAGCTCATAAATGTTCTTTTTATCGTCAGATATAAAAAGTTCCGAGAGCCGAGAAATTTCTGTATTCATTTGTATTTCACAGGTTCACGTTGTCGGAAAAGGAAGCCGTGAAGGTTCGCTCAAACCTGCCGATGCTCTCACACCTTCCGGTCCACTTCCCGTATTCAAAAAAATTCTCCGCGACGAGTGTTGCAGAATCAACGATTCCCTCGTTCTCTCTTGCCAAGGTAATTTTACCGTCGATAGAACTTCCTGTCTAATCTATTCTTCTATCTTCGTCAATATCAAATAATTTTCAACACATTTCTTTTCGTCCTCAATGAACGGTCCGACCAGTACGGTGTGTCTTTGAATTGTTTCAATGTTAATAATTATATTATCAACTTACCTTAAATTGAGCCACTTTTTTTTGCTCTTTTCTCAATATTCCATATGGATCTCGTAACTCGATATGTTTATTCTAGTTCTCGTTCCACCGTGGCCGAAAACTATTACCTGGTACAACAAGGAGGGCCGTGTCGAGCCGAGCGAAAAGTATCACTTCGTCGAGGACGGCCTCGGTGGTTATTCGATCGAGATAAAAGGCGTCGAGGCGATGGACGAGGGCGAGTGGAAATGCGTCGCGACAAGTCCTGAGAACATGAAGCAATTTTCAACGTGCTTCGTAGCCATGTCCAGTGAGTGATCAATGTGTCACCTGAAAAAAGAAGAAAAAAAACGATTAAACGAATCGAGAATAACTGGAATTTCTCTTGCAGTACCGAAGAACTACAGAGTGCCACGATTTATGGAAAGTTTGAAGGCTGTTTTGACGGAGGAAGGACTTGTTTCATTCGAATGTAAAGTCGTCGGTTTTCCGACTCCGTTGCTCAGGTGGTTCAAAGACGGCCAAGAACTTCATCCGGGTGACGTTTATCAACTCACAGGAACTAATTCCTTAGGTACGTAATTATCTCATTTATTGATTTATCATGCTATCATCGATGTTATTTTTCAAGATCTCGCAATTGAACGTTCTAAATAATTGTGAAGGTTCATACTGCTGCATCGCGAGAAACTGCATGGGCGAAGCTAAGAGCATTGCTGAACTGACCGTGGAGGATATACAGAATCAGTTGAACGAGGAAGAACGCATGCAGTTGATGAGCACTAATCAGGCGCCGAAATTCGTCAAAGGACTCAGAAGTTGCGAAGCGAGGATAAACGAAGATTTTACGTTTACAATACAAGGTAATTATCAGTTACGTCTCGAATAATTTGTTCATTTAATGGGTAATGGAATTATTGCCTTGATCAAACAATCCATACTTGCAAATTGCCGTGGAAAATGATTTTATTCAAGGCCTTGAAGAAAGCCAACCTTTTAATCGATAAATCTTCGGCGCAAATTCATTGAAAAAAGTAATCAACCTCAAATTTTTCAGTAACCGATGCAATGCTTTCATAAATCAATATTGATTTGAGTGTGAAATTTCCATTCATACGTAGAACATCGATCGAAAAATCATCTCGTTTGAGTCTGAATAACGGCGTAGACTTCCTCAATGGCAGATTTCTGCCAGCACCCACAGTAAAAACTTTACTTCGTAGAAACGATCTGCAGGGAGAGTGCTCGCTCGTTTCCTTGCACTCTAAAACACGCTGTGATCTTTTTACATCCAATTTTCCGTCACAAAATGTAATGGTAGCAGTAAACTTATTCATTGAGATTTAGTCACAATGATTTCGATTGGTGTCCTATTTTTGCGTTATATGGAGGACGAACCCCGTGAAGATTAGGTTGTAAAATAAATTGTTAATAACGTCTCTTAAATATCAGCCCTGAAGTAATGATTACTATTCCAGTGAGCGTTTCGCCTGAGCCGAGTTTGTCGTGGTACCGCGACGACGTTCCCATAATCGAGTCGGAAAAGTATCGTTTGGCTCGCGAGGTCTTGGGAACGTGTCGCCTGGAGGTGAAAAAGTTGGAATTTATGGATCAAGCCGAGTGGAAGTGCGTCGCCGCGAATGATTTTGGTCACAGCGTAACATCCTGTTTCCTCAAGCTCGTTATCCCAAAACACTTCAAAAAGCCAAAATTTCTCGAGAGTCTTCGTGCCATACTGTCGGAAGAGGGAGCGGTGAATCTCGAGTGCAAAGTTATCGGAGTACCGCAGCCGGTTCTCAAGTGGTACAAGGACGGGGTTGAGCTGAAACCCGGCGATATACACAGAATAATATCGGGTCAAGACGGCACGTGTTGCTTGGGAACTTATACTTGCGAAGCCACGAATTGCATGGGTTCGGTCAGCAGTTCGGCGTCGCTTCTCGGTTTCGAGGATCGAGTATCGGTGCGAAAAGAGGAATCCAAAGAACCACCGGCGCTTCACGAATTGGCGAGAAATTTGTCGCTCTCGACTATACACGAGGAGAGAACGTCGCAGATGTACGACACACCGCAAACCGATCATTCTATAACGCTCGACGATCGTGGCGAAGTTTCGTTCAGCTTCGACGGCAAAGAAGTGTCCGTGAGTCTGTACGAGACTCCAGACTTGACCGAGGAGGAGGCTTTGCAAATTGTCGAGATGTATGCCGACCAGCTATCCGAACACATCACCGGTGAGTCAATGTGTTAACGATTACTCTCAGCCGTATTTTTTTTGTTCACACTCAGCTGGACGAGTGTGTTGACCATGTGCGAATCGCTGAATGGCCAAATTGGAGGGCAGAGTCACCTCAAAAAATCCATTCTTCGTTGTTGTTGTGAGATTATTTCACCCACGTGAAATACATATAGTTTAAAACCTTTTTGCTTTTTTTGGAGCGTTTTAGCGCATCTGAACGCTGTGGAACTAACTACAAAAAAAATCACGTGTAACTTTCGGAGCGAACAATTGAACTGATCTTGGCTTCTGACGCCTCTTTTTGTTCGTAACCGATGACATTCCGGGGTGAATGTAGGTTTTTTTTTAGATTCGAATCTTCATTCTGTTATCTAACTACCCACCAAATTTTAGGTCGCATTTTTCGAAGATGAAAAAGTTATGAGCATTTGAAATAAAAAAGAATTATTCGAAATATCTACTCCTATTGAAGCACTCATAACTTCTTTATTTTTGAAAAATGCAACTTGAAATTTGGTGAAACTTGAAAAAAAATCGATTTCATGTGACTCAGCCCCCTCAAATATAGATGCATTTTTTCATACTCCAGTTTGAGACGATGCAATGAATTAAAGTGGATAATGACATGCACATTGAAAGCATATATATGGGAGACATAACGGTATTCGTAATCGTGATAGTCGGTTAGTAAGGCGATAATTATTTCCATCCTCATTGTTATCGGCATACTCTCGCTTTTTCTTCCAGAGGGAAACGTGATAGAACTGCCACCGATGAGATTCACCAAAGAGACATCAACTACAGGAAATCTTTTGATGGAAGCTGTGGTGATAGACGTGTCACCGGATTACTTTATACCCGACGACGGCGACGATTTGCGAACCGAGGCCGACGTGGAGGATGTTTCCATAATGGACGATCAGATGCACAGTCTACGTTCCATGTCCTGCGTGTCGTCACCGACCGGTGAGTTACCGAGCGATCGCGTTCCCTTCGGTTCACCACCTCCGAGACCACCGAGGAGAAAGGAGAGTCGCGAGAGCGCATCTTCGCGCAGCGAAAAGAGCGAGAAGAGTCTGCCGAAGGGTTTCGACTGGTCGGAGAGTTATCACAGCGCGAAAGAACCATCGATTCAGGCGCAATCTTCCATTCAAGGTCAGGATGACAGTGGCGAAGCCTTCACCGACGCTCTCTCGTCGTCCGGTGCTGCGAAATCCAGAGGTGAGGAGACCGGAGACCTATACGCGTCTTTCGTCGAGCAGACCGTCGAGAGAGTGCCTTTTGACGAGCCAAAGGTCGAACAAACGATCGTCACTCAAATCGGCGAAACTTTCATCGAGGAAGTTCCCGTCAAGCGGAAAAAAAAGAAGAGAGTTAGCAAAGGCTCGAGAACACCGAGTTTGTCGTCCAAAGCAAGTTCCGAGGAGTCTTACTCGGTGGAAGCCGAAGAAAAGAGCAAGAGACGAGGGAGCAAAGGTATGAAGGAAAAGGGCGAAAGAAGAGGCAGCGCGAGCAGCAACAAGAGCGCTGGGAAAAGTGTGAGAAGCCGAAAAAGTTCCAGCGAGAGTATTAAATTCGAATCGGCAGCTTCGATGGATCGTCGTAGAAGAGAGTCAGACGCTACGATCATGGTGGACGACTTCCAAATCGAGCAAACGGAAGAGGCGGTACCGACGGAATTGCTGAACCAGATTGAATCAACTTATGGTAGAGAGCAAAGTAGGTTGGCGGAAGAGAGACCAGCCTCGGCGATATCCGTAGCGTCCACGATGGAGTCGGAAAAATCGATATCCAAGACCAACAAGGAGAGACTCCTGGAAAATGTTTACGCATTGTCGGAACCCGTAATGGCACTGAGGAACGCTCTCGTCGATCTGGACAACATCCTGCCTCTCCTGCAGAACCAAGGCAGTCCCGCTGATGTCGAGAAATCAGAGCAACAGATTTCCGAACGCATAGTCGTACCAGTGGAAAGTCTTTGCGAACAGGTGACGGCGATCGAGACGAAGGCTTTGAAGTCCGCGGGCGATAGGTAAGTACCATATATTCATTGTTGAAAATCCAAAATGATAACGGCAATTAAATACAAAATGTAGGTAAAATCGTTTGGAGATAAAAAGATATATCCTTAGAATACTCATCATGCGTAATTTTCAAAAGATACGAGCTGTTGAAGTTTACCGTGAATGGGTCATGTCAGTTGCTTGGACTACTGTTCACTGAAGATAGTTTTTCCAGAAGTTAAATCTACGTACTTTGAAAGCAATGATGAGCGCATCTGTGGCAGTTCATTTCGCAATAATCCTGTCGTTACTCGTAAGCTCTGGATAGCTCTGAGATAACAGTCAGCTCTCTATGGTTCGATTTGGGGATCCATTATTGACATTACTAAATAGTGCCGAATATTCTCTCATTAGAGGGCTGTCAAGTTTTACTATCCATGTTTCTTGCGTATAGTACTTTAAAGCAACTCTAATATTTTCCTAAAGATCTCTGGCTCAGAACGTGCGAATTTCCATTCTGGAAGCCATCGGTGGACCAACAGAGGAGCTATTGCGCGGTATCGAGTTGATAAGACGACAGGTGGATCGGCAACAAGATCCAAAATCAAGTTTCATAGTTCTGGAATCACTGACAGATCCCGTTGACGAGATTCTCGTGGGTTTGACAAGGATTGAGCAAGAATTGACCACCGACGAGAGCGTAGGATCGCCTCTGATGCAATTCGAAAAGCCTATAGCGTTGGAGAGAATGTCCAGAGCGGTCAATCGTCTTGGTACGAATGTTAGACAGATAACGGAACAAAAGGTACTCTTCGGCGACGAATCAGCCAGTTGCTCAGTGATTGAGAGAATCCAGTCGGCTTATCAGAGTCTCGAGGCGTTCCTGAGCACCATTCCGTTGAATGATACCAGCGGAACACTGGAGAACAACGTTGACACTCTCGTCGTTGAGACTCTGGTCCGGCCTCTGGAGGAATTATCGAGGAGCCTTCAGGTATTCGGTACTGCGAACGCTCAAAATCAGAACGAACAAGACAGTGTCGTCGCAACACTGGAAAAATCCATCAGCGAAATGAGCACAAGACTCGAGGCTCTGACAGCAGCGTTGGAAATTTACGAGAAAGAATCGGGCGAGCAAGGTATCACCGAACTGCACGCCGATCTGGTGACATTCCTCCGATACACGATGGACGACGCTGTCGAGCGATTGGAAAAATTGAAACTCAAGAAAAAACGCGTTACCCAAGACACTCGAGTCACTCCGTTGATTTTCGATGGAAAATCCAGTCAGGACGGTGACGAGACTGAAACAGCTGTCGAGAGCGTCGTTGAATCCTCGGAAACCGAAGAGACCAACGTTCTTCCAGCTCGCGCCGATAATGCTACCTCGATTGTGAATAGAACTGTCACTGACCAATTGAAATCGGACTCCGAAGCGGATGGCAGGGAATCACCACAGTTGCTAGAGGAATCCAGGAAACCTGGGAAAACCGATGAAAAATCTTCTACCGAGGCTGAAGACGAGCTGACAGGCTCCGAAAAGGACACGAGAAAGAAGCCCCGTAAGGGAACATCTCTGGAAGACAAGAAGCAAGCCAGAATACCTCCGGAACTCGACACTGACTTGCCTTTGCCTGAAATGTTGCTGGATCCTCTGATCGACGTCCAAGCTAATCTCAGTGATGTGATAAGCGACTTTGAATCTCAAGAGAGTGCCGACGAGTCATCTCTGCCCGGTGGCAGTGAGTTGGCCGCTTGTTTGACAGAGCTACGCGAATGCGTGGCGACGGCAGCGCACACAGCGACGACCTTGAAGTCGGCAAACACTGTGAACGCTCTGGTCGACCTGCGAGAGCCTTTGTTGGATCTTCAACTGGCAATGGCGTCGGCGGCGTCGCCAGAGGAGATCAAGCTCATTCGTGAAGCTACAGTTCCCCTCGCTGAGCTCAAAGTCATAATAGCAGCGGCGATTCGCTCACCACAAACATCCGAAGCTTCGCAAGTACAGATGAAACCTGTTTTGCGAATGTTGGAAGATATCGAGGCTGAAGTCGAGAAAGTTTCCGAGCATGAAGCGACCTCGACGACTATCGAAGCTTCGCCAGCTATTCCCGAAATTGTGGAAACTCGCAGCGTGCCTCAGAGACCACCGGAAGAGGTCGAAAGAGCTGCTGTTGCGCTGACCGGAGTTCATTTCGCGCTTTCCACCGCGTTAGAGCGAGTCGAAGCTCTGACGGGAGAAACAGCGGACAATCTCAGTCTCGCAGCTACATCAGATGTTTTAACAACTGCTAGACAGATGGCGGAACAATCGGCAGCGTCGAATCTCATCACCAGTATCGAAGATCTCCGTCAGTGCGTCGGAAGTCTAGCCGTTGCCATTGGAACTCCGGTAACATCTGCACAAGCCAACGATCAGTACAGTTACGATATCCTCTTCGATGAATTAGCCAAGCTGGAAGAGCCGCTCTTGAACCTGCAGAAGGTTCTGCTGACCGAGCAACATGGACCAGAGGACCGTCACGTTTTGAACGACGTGGCGAGTCCCATCAGAAGCCTGAAGGAAGTTGTTCAGGATGTGACCAGAGAGGTTGGTGGTGGATCGACTCCCATAGTGTTGGAGCTCATCGAAGATGTCGAGAAGGACGTCACGCTGATAGCTATGGAAGCACTGAAGAAAGCTCTCGCTGCGAAATCCGAAGGGTCGGACGATGACGGACGAGCTTCGGTGAGTTCTTCCTCGAAACCTGGAGAAGTTCCGGCTATAATATCTAAGTGGATGGATCCTATCGAGGACTGGTTGACTTCGACCGCTGATGAGGGAGCGGAGAGCGAAGAGTCGCGTGGGAATTCAGCCATTGCACCCGTGGTCGATGATCTCAAGCGGGAGTTGCTGAAAATTGCCATCCAAACAACGTACTCGGAACCACCGAGCGACGTAGCGCTCATCGAGTCACTCACGGAACTTCGCGACCCTCTGATTAGAGTTTGTCGAGTCATTACCGAGTGTCATGAGCCAGAGAATTTGGACATCGTCGAGGGTTTGATACAACCGACGAAACACCTGCTAGGAACAATTTTTGACGCCTCGCTGATTCTCGAAGCGGGAAAAGTTTTGCGACCCGTATTAGAAGCTATTGAGGAATTGGAGAATCAGATACCACTCACCATCAAACGTTCAACGTACGAGAGAGAGTTGCAGAGGGTCGTCAGGTCGATGACGCCCGAGGAAACTCTTCGGGTGGAAGAGATTGCTGGGACTTCTGGAAAAGTTCAGAATGCGATCAGTCGAAAGTCTTCGGAAAATTCGAATGGGGTCGCTCCAGGTACTGAAGTAATCAGTAAAGAAAATGCTCAACTTCTTCATCAAGAAGACACTAAGTTGCTTGAGGCTCAAGTGGAATCACTCACGGCTGAACGTTCTGCAGAAGACATAGCACAGGCTTCAGAGATTGCAGTACAGCGAGGAATGGATAGCGTAGGCGAAATAGGCGACGAAAATTCTCAATTTCTTTCTGTAGAAGATACCAAGTCGCTTACAGCCCAAACGGACGTTCCTAAACCAGCACGAGCTCAAGAAGAACGAGCTGAGGTATCCAACATTGCAGTAGAGCAAAAAGCATCAAGCAATGAATCAAAGGCTGCAAGCGCAGGAGTGAAGAGCGATGAAGACGCTGAAGTGGCATCTCAAGAAGACTCAAATTCGCGGCAGGATCAGATCACTGAAACGGAAAAGTCTGCAGAAGAAAAAGCGGAAGGCTCTAAAATGGCAACAAACCAAGGAAAATTGTCCCTCGAAAGCACAGACGTTCAGGTTGATTCTCAAGAAGATTCTACGCTACCTCTGGCTACGGTAGAAAGAGACAAGCCAGAAGCAGCGAAACAAGAAGCTCCTGTGCAAAAGCCGGAGCATTCTCGCCCGAGCGAAACTATTGAAGTAATCACAGTAGACAATAGACCATTCTCCGAGACAGTGACTTCCTTAGAATCGCAACAGTCAACATCTGTTCCCGACACATATCGAGCTGATCAGCTAGATTTATGGACACTGACTCTTCTGGGTCCATTGGATCGTCTGGGAAACGCCGTTATATCGCTCGACAGATCGGTGGACGAGAAAGCGCATGTTTTGCTATGCAGGCCTCTCGACTCGCTGCACAAACAAATTGAGATCGCTGAATCTCAATTCAATCGTCCGGCCGGTCAATCGTTGGAGAACGATGTTGAGACTATAATCGAGGGATTCCTGTCACCCGTCAATCAACTCCACTCGGCTCTCGGTAGCGCAGTTGCTGTATGGGAGAGCGGAGAACAACCTCGGCCTGTGGTCAGTGAGCTGCTACGGGCTATCGCTGATTCCTCGACGGAATTATGTCAACTTTTGGACGCTTTAAGAGACAAATTGATGACTCAGCGATCGAAGCAATCGATTCAGGAACAACAGGAGGATGCATCGTTGGTGGAAACTATCAATGCGGTACTCGCGCCATTAGAAGATGTCAGAAATTTGATTGAAGAAACGTTGAAGAGTAAGAAGTTTTTGGATTCTGTTAAAGAGGACAAGAGGGGAGCGTCAATAGCTGAAAACAGACTGACTGAGGCAGTCGAAGCCGTGGCTGTAGTGCAGGGAATTATGAATGAGGAGGAAAGCCTTGGGACAGGAGAGGGTGGAGCCCCGATCCAAGAGAAAGCACAAAGTTTAGAAGAAGAGGATCTGCCGAGAGCTTCCAGTTCTAAAAGCGACAATCTAGCAGCAGGTGCGGAAAGCGAAGAGATTGTGATAGAAGAAAAATTGGATGTTCTGTTAGGGGACAAAGAGGCAATGGCAAACCTTGAAAATGCTCGAGAAGACGTTGAGAACGATACGGAAGAGAAAGCATCGGTTGCCAAGCCGAGCGTTTCGAAGATTTCGAGATTGGGTAGCAAAGGTAAAGAAGAATCGCTCGACATTGAGGAGACTACGGCAAAACCACTCGAGGAACTTATCGAGGCCATTGTTGACTCGTCGGGAGCAACACGCGTATCATCTTCAGCAGAAGATTGTCGGTCCATATCTCCAGATGAATCGGAAGATAACGATAAGTCGGATACTTTGGTCGAAGATGAAACTGTCCCTGTTAAAAATCCTACGGAAAAAAAATCTACCGAACTTATTTCTGCGAAAAGCGTGGAAGCAATTGGAGGTGAATACGAGCTTGTTAGGGAGGCTGCTCCTGGGGACGAAAAAACGCAGCAGAAGATTGCTCAAATCGAATCTACTGACTCCGTTCGTGCAGAAGGTGTAGTAGAACTGAACAAAGATGAAGATAGAAATCTTGCTGAGGCGAAATTGGTCAAAGAGGACGTACTTCATGGTGTCGTCAGTGCAAAAGACGCTCAAAGAGTGGTCATCGAAGAGGCGACCAAAATCAGAGCATTGAGCGAATCCGAGGCCGCTCAGGATGATGTTGCCGAGGAAAGTCTTGGAGAATGGGGCATGGATGGTTGTCAGGGAGAAAATGTGGAGCTACTCACGCAGGAGGATCTTGCAAGAGCTGACAAAAGAAAACAGGAGAGCCTCAAGCTCGAGATACCTGAAGTTTCTCAAGAAGATATTCTTAGTGAAAATCTTGAAGAGATCGAACCGCAGGGATTGGATGAACGACAGGCCGAACTTCGCGAGGGTGAAAGTCTTGATAAAGCCGGGGTTTCGAAGGCTCCTGAAACAAGAATCCAAGCGACTGACGCAGAATTATCAGAAGCATCTGCTGAAGAAGGGTTGCGTGAAATTTCAAGACAGGACTTGGATGAACGGAAAGCTGAACTTCGTGAGATCGATGGTCTTGCTAAGGTAGAGGTAGTAAATGCCCCTGAGATCTTGATCAAAGCTAAACATTCAGAGATATCCGAAGCGTCTGATCAAGAAAGTTTGCAAGAATTTTCTATGCAGGAACTGGGAGAACAAAAAGGTCAACTCCGAGAGGGTGAAAACCTTGAAAAAGTAAACGTAACCGACGCCCCTTCGACGATGATCAAGGCAAGAGATGCTGAGATTTCGGAAACATCTGATCAAGAAAGTTTGCAGGAAATTTCGACGCAAGAGTTGGAAAAACGAAAGGCTGAGCTTCGTGAAGCTGAAGGTCTTGCTACGATAACGATAATGGATACCCCTGAGACGTTGATCAAAGCCAAAGATGCTGAATTGTCGGAAACATCCGATCAAGAAAGTTTGCAAGAACTTTCGACGCTGGAATTGAAGAAACAAACGGGCCAACTCCGAGAGGGTGAAGCGCTTGCTAAGGTTAATGTAACTGATGCCCCTTCGACGATGATCAAAGCAAGAGATGCGGAGATATCGGAAACATCTGATCAAGAAAGTTTGCAGGATATTTCGACGCAAGAATTGGAAAAACGTAAAGGTGAACTTCGTGAAGCCGAAGGTTTTTCTAAGGCTGAGATAACGGATGCCCCTGAGACTTTGATCAGAGCCAAAGATGCTGAGATATCGGAAACATCTGATCAAGAGAGTTTGCAAGAAATTTCGACGCCGCAATTGGAGAAACAGAAAGGTGATCTCCGAGAGGATGAAACGCTTGTCAAGGTTAAGATAACTGATGCCCCGTCGACGTTGATCAAAGCAAGAGATGCGGAGATGTCGGAAACATCGGATCAAGAAAGTTTGCAAGAATTTTCGACGCATGAATTGGAAAAGCAAAAGGGTGAACTGCGTGAAGCTGGAGGTCTTGCTAAGGTGAAGGTAATGGATGCCCCGGAGACATTGATCCAAGTCAAAGATGCGGAGATATCTGAAACATCTGATCAAGAAAGTTTACGAGAACTTTCAACGCCAGAATTGGAAAAACAAAAGGGTGAAGTTCGCGATACTGAAGGTCTTGCTAAGGTAAATGTAATGGAAGCCCCTGAGACGTTGATCAAAGCCAAAGATGCGGAGATATCTGAAACATCTGATCAAGAAAGTTTGCAAGAAATTTCAACGCATGAATTGGAAAAACAACAGGGTGAACTTCGCGATACTGAAAGTCTTGCTGAGGTTGAGGTAATCGATGCCCCTGAGACGTTGATCAAAGCCGAAGATGCTGAGATATCTGAAACGTCTGATCAAGAAAGTTTGAGAGAAATTTCGATACGAGAAGCAGAAGAACAAAAGGGTGAACTTCGTGAGGGCGAACGTCTGGCCAAAGCAAAGTTATCGGATGCCCCACCGACGATGATGGAAGCAAGAGACGCTGAAACATCTAATAAAGGAAGTTTGCAAGAATTTTCAACCGAGAAGTTGGAAAAGCAGACTGCTGACGTGCGCGAGGGCGAAAGTCTTTCAAACGTTAGTGTCACGGCTATGCCTGAAACTCTTAAAGAGGGTGATTCGCACGTCTCTGAAGAACCTGGAGTTGCAGAAAGAGTTCACGAAATCCCCACCAAAGAATCTCAAGCAGAATTGCATAAAGCGAGCGTCTCTTCCGAAGATTCTCGTCACACTGCACAAATTGCAACCATCCGAGCTGCACAAGCTGCGAAGCTTCAATCCGAAGAAGTAATCGAAGCGTCCAAAGCGACAATAGTGGAAATCGTTGAAACACCGACGCAAAAGACCTTCAAGATGCAGAAGGAAGGAACGAGCGGAGGAAAGCCAGAGGATTTGATAGAAAAAGTAATCTTGAAACCGGTGGAAGAGGTTGTGGCTATGGAGGATCAAAACATCGTTGAAGTAGTGGAAACTCCTACGGAAAAAATCATCAAAGTGAAACTCGCTATTGAACGGAATGACGGAGTCGTTGAGGAAGTTATCGAGGAAATTGTCGTGAAGAAACCAGTCGGGGGTTGGGCCAAAAGTTTAGTCGAGGAAGAGCAGCAAGCGGCGTCGGTATCGGAAGCAAAAGTCCGAGAATTTAGGTCAGGAAAGTTGTCGAGCGATGGAGTCGACCGAGGTACGAGTCAGCAGCAGCTATCTCTCGATGAAGAGTCTGCGGAGCTCAACGAAAACAGAGGTCCCGAGGGTATAAGGGTCGGAACGAGAGAATCGCCGAAGAAGGAAGGAAATGATGCCAAGAGACGAGGGGAAGATGAAGTGGCAAAACTCGATACGCAAAAACTGCAACGTGAAGAACAAGAAAAACAAGAAGCAGATCGATTGAAACATGAAGAATCCGAACGTTTCAAGGAAGAGGAGGAAGATAAATTGCGGAAGGCAGAAGCTGAGAAGCTTGAGAGAGAGGAATCCGAACGGCAGGAGATAGCGGAACGAGAAGCCGAGCGGTTGAAACGGGAAGAAGCAGAGCGTTTGAAACAAGAAGAAACTGATCGTCTGAAATACGAGGAGGAAGATCGCTTGCGCAAGGAAGAAGCTGAACGCCTTGAAAAAGAAGAGCTCGAATGCCAAGAGAAAGCCACACAGGAGGCGGAACGTTTGATACGTGAGGAAGCAGTCAGACTCGAGGAAGAAAAACTTGAACGCGAAAAACAAGCGAGGCTGGAGGCGGAGCGGTTGGAGCGTGAAGAATCCGAACGTCTCGAGAAAGAGGAGGAAGAGCGATTGCGGAAAGCGGAAGCTGAGAAACACGAAGGAGAGGAATTAAAACGGCAAGAAAAAGAAAGAGCAGAGGCAGAGCGATCGCAGCGCGAGGAGGCCGAACGTATAGAACGTGAAGAAGCTGAAAGGGTTAAAAAAGAAGAAGAACATCTGCGTGAGGAAGAAGCTGAACGGCAAGAGAAAGCCCGACTGGAAACGGAACGTTTGGAGCTTGAGGAAGCTGAACGTCTGGAACATCAAGAAGCTGAACGGGTTAAGCGAGAGGAGGAAGAGCGTCTTCGTAAAGAAGAAGCTGAACGCCTTGAGAAAGAGGAGCTTGAACGTCAAGATGAAGCCAGACAGGAGGCTGAACGCTTGAAACGCGAAGAAGACGAGCGTTCGATGAGAGAAGAGAACGAAAGGTTGGAGCGCGAGGAGGCCGAGCGTTTGGTGAAAGAAAAGGAAAAGTCATTAAAGCGCGAGGAGGTGGAGCGTTTGGAGAAAGAAAAGGAAGAGGAATTGAAGCGCGAGGAGGCCGAGCGATTGCGAAGTGAGGAGGAAGAACGGCTGCGAGTAGAAGAAACCAAAAGACTCGAGAGGGAAGAAATGGAACGTCAGGAACGGGCCAAGGCTGAAACTGAACGTGCGAAGCGAGAGGAAGAAGAGAAGGTGCGTAAGGATGAATTGGAAAGACTCGAGCGAGAAGAACTCGAACGTCGTGAACAGGAAAAACAAGAAGCCGAACGTATGCAGAGAGAAGAAGCTGAGAGACTCGAAAAGGAAAAATTGGAGCGTGAGAAACGGGAGGCTGAACAATTGAGGAAACAGGAAGAGGAGAGGCTTAAAAAGGAGAAACAGGAGCAGCTGGAAAAAGAAGAATTGGAACGGCGGGAAAAAGAGGCTGAGCGGCTGAAGCAAGAAGAGATCGATCGTGCAAAAAAACAAGAAGAAGAGCGTCTCAAAAAGGACGAAATGGAGAGATTGGAAAAAGAAGAATCAGAACGGCAAAAAGTAGAGGCTGAGCGGCTGAAGCAAGAAGAGATTGATCGTGCAAAAAAACAGGAGGAAGAGCGTCTTAAAAAAGAAGAAATGGAAAGATTGAAAAAAGAAGAATCAGAACGGCAGAAAGTAGAGGCTGAGCGGCTG
>JABFVB010115241.1:0-11152 GCA_018812205.1 Adelognathus sp. PSUC_FEM 10030001 | reverse complement strand
TCCTGTGGCATATGAAACGTGTAAATAAACTAAAATTTGAGGGTCGATTTTTTTTGGATTACAATACTTTCTCTCATTTGTAACGAGCGTCAACCCCGAGCCCCTCGTGTTTACGATAATTTCCACGCTACCGATACAAAATCGTAGGCCTCCGAACGCGCTTAATAATACACGATATAACCACCGCTCGTCATGGCGTTCAGATCGCCATGACCGGCGTTATACTCTGGGCCAGTCGTGGACGGGGCGCGGAGCGCGACACACGTATTGTGATTTACGCACCTGTCACGTTTATTATCACTTACATCGCCCAGTAATAATTGCTCGAGTTCGTTCACGACTTCATGATTTTTCATCGTACCGCAAAGCGTCACGGAGTCGAAAGGTATCGTACTGTATTTATTTTGTCAAATTGATGGTTCCGAAAACGCGGGCTATCCGCAACACCACGCGCTTACTCCAATCGTGCTTTTATCGTTTTTTTAGACGTTTCGCACGACTCGCCAATTGTACCTATATAAATTGCCAGTATATCCGTTGAGTTCGTTCTGCTCGACGAAGATTTTTCCATGTAATGTCAATCCATGCCAGAGATATTACGGAGAGAAGTGGCGAGGTGGTATGCCACAACCTGGTGTGAAGCCACCATACTATTGAAGGGTCACTGCCCTATACGACCAAAGGGTTACTGAAGCGGGATCACGGATCAGATCATCCATTCTGGTCTCTGAGCTCAAACAGTGGGTGAAGTGGATACGACACTATTCGATAAAAGCTGCAGTGGACTACTCTAATCGACGGACACTGCGTGCTGGAAAATACGGCCACGCTTTCGGACCCGTTGTGTGTTATTCGTCCCGTCGTAAACACATGAGACATCGGAGCCTGTCCAAAGATGCTTCGATCGCTCTAAAGCCAGCGCTTCGAGAACGAGTGAGACGTTTCTGTATTATTGTTATTCTCAACAGTGTCTTATCCGAGGAAAGACAAGACTTTATTCCCTCGCGTATCAATACGGTTATATCAGTCGATACCTTTCGTGTGACTCTTTGCATTCTCTCTTTAGTGTTCAATCAATTAAGAAATCATCGCGTTCCGTAATATGCATTTTAATTCTATGTTATTCAAAGTCTTTCGGGGTTGTTAAAATACTTAAATTGCTTTCGTTTGTCGAGCTCACGGCGTCGTTCGATTGTGGCTGTACTGTTTACTTTTAGAATGTTCATTCATAGCGTATGTGAGGCGAATTACGAGCGGCACTTTCTTCGAGCGGATTAATAACCAAATATGACTGTCTCTATATCTGACATTTTGATTACGTGTAATGATCCTTCTATGTTTTCGAATACTGTAGCCTGTAATAAAATGTCTGCATGAAGAGAACTGACTGAAACCATATCGTGTTCCATGAACACTTATTATAATCTGAATTCGTTGAGGATATTGTTCTAATAAATAATATATTGATAATTTATGCTTGTACACTGTGAATGTGTATTTGCTATTCGACTTCGTCATACCCTCAAAAACGGAATTTCTTACACATTCATACCTCGTATGTGATGAGAAAGTAAAAATGTTGCATTGATATGATGAGAAGAGTCGTCAGTTCAACTATTTTTCTCGTCAGGTGATCAGAATACCTTTTCGGATAAATTAATTTTTTTTGCATCAACAAAAAAAAATCCTCTGAACGTATTTGAACGCAGGCGTTAGCGAACTCATCAAGTTTTCTGATGGAGGAATAAATTTCAAAACAAAAAGTCTTTTCGTTTACGAACCATCACTCGAGCTGTTTTACTCATAGTGCGATCGGTCGGTGACGACTGTGTCTCGGAGAGAACTCAAGTGGTCATATGATCGCTGCAGTAAGTGCAGTGTCGCATGTTTCACACGTGTTGTCTGTGCCGTTTGTGACGCCGACACACTCGATTTCAAAGCAGCCGAACTGCCTTTTTTTTCTACTCTACTTGGAAATTCATACCCCAAATATATTCGGAGAAAAAAAATTGTCTGTGAAATTGCAGATGAACTCACTCCGAAGAATTGCCAGAAGCAATGTTTACTTCCGACTGCCCTCCGGGAAAAAAGACGGTGGTTGTGCGTTTCGTTGCGATGTCGAGTGTTCACTCAGTTTCGAAGATACCACTGGAAGTCAAAACGACGGAAAATTACTCAACAGATTTTGGTATATCGATTCAACATGGCCTGATGCGTGTGTATGTGTGATGTATAGTTGAAAGAATTTTTTGATGTCTCTCGACGTCGTTCTGTTAGCGTACGAAGAAAATTTGGTCGAGTGCTATATTTTTTCCATCACAAAGATTGTTATTCCATCCTATTCCATTATCAAAAAGTATTTAATAGAAAGTATAAAACATAAATAAAATTACAAATCAAAGAAAGAACTACCAACGGCACGATGTGCTATAAATAATGGGAAAGTAACCAGAAAAGATACTTGAAAAAGAATAATATAATGTGCATTCGATGCTAACCAGAATTATCGAAATTTTATAATTATGCTGATCGGTTAATAATTTTTATCACAGGTGGGGGAACCCTTTGGAAGCGTACGTTCTCTTGAGTCTGATGGAAATAATTAATGGATCATCATTATTGTGAAATGACGAACATTCTTGGTAGCGTAGAATGCGCGATATTCCATTATTTTCGATTTTTTTTTTATTCAGTTTCAAATTTTAATTTCACATCGTGCTTTTATGAAATTCGTGATTTTATTTTTCATGTCATATCCCATATCAGCATATATTTCTCTGCACTGAGAATATCTCAACAGTTCCAGCTAAACTTGATTTTCTTTCGTCCCCTTGAGTATGTATATCGACGAATATTGATCATTTTTTTTCAATTTTTCTGTTACAGGTGAGTACTTGGACTATACTGACTGGAAATATGAACACCCGCAATCTGTAAGTTTGTACTTCTGTCTTCAAAAGCGATCGATCTTTCGTTACAAAAATTTGTTTACTCCGTTATCAAATAACGGTCAGGAGTTGAAAAGTGAGTTGAATGTGTTAATGGACGTTGCGAAGAAAGACGAACGACGATTTGCGATTCATTCACACGTTCAAGTTGTGCGGCCACGAAGTAACTGAACTATTTGAACACGATGTCAATAATAAATTCTGAAGATGTTTCCACCAATCTCACCATGGAAGAAGTACTGACGATGAATGTCGCTGCATTGCGAGAAGAGTTGGACAAACGAAAACTGTCAACGATCGGTGACAAGGCAGCTCTTCAAATGAAATTATTAGCCACACTGAAACCAGTCAACGATGATCCGGACCACATAGAGGTCGTTACACGACGCCAACACGAAGACAACGAAGACGATGTGGAAAATTCAGAAGACGACGACGATGGAATTAATAATGATACTACCATTTTCCACGAAACAACAGCGAATATAGTGACGGGAACTCTCAGAAAAAAATCAAGAATAATTTCTCCGAGAAGACCGAATCGTGGTGGGAGAAGCGAAACATCATCACGAACGGGAGCTCAGTTGTTCTCCTTCAAAGACGTCGAAGAGTCGTTGCAAACTTTCAGCGGTGATGAAAAGCGCAACATCCGAAAATGGCTTGAATTTTTCGAAGAAACGAGTGAGCTTTGCGAATGGACCGAGATCCAACGAATAATTTATTGCAAATGCTTACTTCGTGGTTCAGCTAAACTCTTTGTGAGCTACGAAAATTGTGCTTCGACATGGAGAAAATTGAGTAAAGCCCTTGTGACAGAATTTTCTCACGCCACCGACAGTCGCCAAGTGCATCAAGAACTGAATCGACGAAAGAAGAAATCAGAAGAGTCGTTTCAAGAATATATCTACAAGATGATGGAAATCGCGAATCAAGTAGATATGGAATTCGACGCGATAGCTGGATATGTCATTGCCGGTATTCAAGACGAGGAATCGAACAAAGCTGTACTGTATGGTGCAAAGAACCTCAAAGATTTGCGCACGAAGTTCACGCAATACGGAGCGAGGAAGGCTAATTCGAAAAGTAAATGGAAAATGTCGAATCAACCAGACGAAAAGAAGAAGAAAACACCGAATCAAGATGGGAACAAACGCTGCTATAATTGCGGCAACAAAGATCATCTCAGCGGAGACTGTCCATCGAAAGAGAGAGGGACTAAGTGCTTCAACTGCGATGAATTCGGGCACATCGCGGGGAAATGTCCTAAAAAAAAGACAAAAGATGCCTACGCAGAAAAGAGCTGTAATACTACCACAGCGACTGACAGCAAAGTTTACAAAGCTATCACGATAGGAGGTAAGGCCCTGGTGGCTCTTTTCGACACAGGCAGCGATCTTCATCTCATGCGAATTGACCAATACGAAAAAATCGGCGCACCAAATCTTGACGGACGACGAATTGAATTCCGAGGTATAGGGTCTAACGAGATTCCTTCTCTCGGTAATTTCTGCGCAGACGTCTGCATTGACGACATAAATTTTCATTTGAAAATACACGTTGTATCTGATGCTTTCCTCAAGTACGAGTTTTTGCTGGGAGCACAATTACTCGACGATACCGAAGTTTACATTCAAGGAGGGATCGCTCTCGTAAAGAAATTCCAGCCCGAGACACTCATCGCCAGCGATGAATACGCTTCAATTGACGTTTTTCAGATCGATGTGGTAGGTCTTTGCGGAACGCCCGATGCAAACAAAGATATCATCGATACTTCGAACATTGGATCTACTGAACTACGAAGGGAATTATTGAATATCATAGAGACGTACAAGCCGGAAAAATCGAAGGACGTTGAGATCAAAATGGAACTCTTATTGCGCGACGAGACACCCGTGTACCAGAGAGCGAGAAGATTATCGGCAGTAGAAAAAGACGAAGTGAATCGACAAATCGAAAAATGGATTGAGACCGGCATCGCTCGTCCTAGTTAATCCGAATATGCTAGCCCGATAGTAATCGTCAAGAAGAAGAATGGCGAATCCAGGATTTGCGTGGATTACCGACAACTCAACAAGAAAATTCTGAAAGATCGGTATCCTCTTCCGTTAATCGAAGACCAATTGGATCGTCTTCAAGGCGCAAGCGTATTCAGCACGTTGGATTTGGAAGACGGATTTTTCCACGTGCCGATCAGCGAAGAAAGTATCAAATACACTGCTTTCACAGTCCCGGATGGACACTACGAATTTCTGAAAACACCGTTTGGGCTGTGTAACTCTCCAGCCGTTTTTCAGAGATTCATCAACACGATCTTCCGAGATCTCATAGCAGATGGGACGGTATTAATCTACATGGACGACCTCATAATACCATCACGAAATGACTCTGAAGGCATATCAAAACTGAAGAGAATTCTCAAGACTGCTAGTGAGTATGGCCTCAAGATTAACTGGAAGAAATGCCAGTTTTTGCAGAAACGAATCGAATATCTCGGTTACGTCATCGAAAACGGGAATATCAGTCCATCGGAACGAAAGACTGCCGCCGTCAAGAATTTCCCGATACCAAAGAACGCCAAAGATGTACAGAGCTTTCTCGGGCTCACTGGGTATTTCCGGAAATTTATTCGGCAATACTCGACAATCGCCCGGCCTCTGACGGATCTCTTGAAGGATGGAGTTCAATTCCGATTTGACGTTAAAGAAGAAGCTTTCTAGAGTCGCTAGATGGGCGCTGTTACTAGAAGAGTTCAACTACACGATAGAACATCGACCCGGAAGAAGCATGCGCCACGTTGATGCTTTGAGTCGAAATCCACCAAACGTCACGATTATCGAAGAGGACAATGATAGTCTAATAGCTCGTTTGATGAAGGCTCAACAGGAAGACGACGGACTCAAGTGGATCTTCAAGACATTAGAACATGAGCCGTGTGAAAACTTCATTGTGAAGAATCACATCTTATATAAAGAATCAGCTGGTGAACTTCTCCTGGTTGTTCCAAAAGCCATGCAGCACGACGTTATCAAACAGGCTCAGGAACAAGGACATTTCGCAGTCAGAAAGACTGAACAGTTGATCCGGAAAGAATTCTGGTTCGATCATATGCGCAAAAAGATCGAGAAAGTTATCTTAAACTGCCTCAGATGTTTACTTGCCGAACGAAAGAATGGGAAACAAGAAGGATTGCTCAAGCCGATTCCACAGGGTGATCTTCCTCTCGAAAGTTTCCACGTGGATCATTTGGGTCCCCTACCATCTACGAAGAAAATGTACCGGCACGTTTTCGTGGTGGTCGACGCTTTCACGAAATTTGTTTGGCTATATCCGACGAGATCTACAACAAGCGAAGAAGTGATAACACGACTGAAGAGGCAAGCAGCAATTTTTGGAAATCCTCGACGAATTATAACTGACAGGGGTTCGGCGTTCACGTCTCACGATTTCCAAAATTATTGTCTTGCGGAGAACATTGAACACGCTCAGGTGACGACTGGGGTACCGCGTGGAAATGGACAGGTAGAAAGAATCAATAGAATGTTGATCCCGCTCCTCACGAAGTTGGCTGCACCGAAACCCGAAGAGTGGCACAAATATATCGACGTTGCTCAACAATTCTTGAATTCTTCTTTCAATCGCAGCATCGGGATGACTCCATTCGAACTTCTTGTAGGAAAACCTATGCACCTAAAGGCTGATCCGGAGCTGAGAGAATTGATCGAAAAAGAAGCCGTGAAGATGTTCGAACGTGATCGCGATATTCTTCGAGACGAAGCAAAGGAGAGTATCTCGCGCATTCAAGCGGAAAACAAACGTACGTTCAACAAGAAAAGGAAACCTGCAACATCGTACAAGATTGGCGATATGGTCGCTATCAAACGGACACAAATTGGACCGGGCTCGAAGTTGTATCCAAAGTTTCTGGGTCCGTATCGAGTCGCTAGCGAGCTGAGAGAAAATCGCTACGTTGTAATCAAGATCGGAGAACACGAAGGTCCGAGACGCACTACTTCATCTGCAGACTACATGAAACCATGGATTGCTGTCGAGGAAAACACAGACGATGAATTCGAATCGAGCACTGAACGCGAAATCGAAGGACATCAGGGTCCGATGTCCAGTACAGGACGGCCGAGTGTAGGAGCGGAAAAAGCCCGATCGAAACAAGAGAAGATGGTTTCACGATCGAAGTGAAATCTAAAGTTATCGATCGACTCGTTTGAATTGAAATAATGCAATCGCGTTTTTGTTGTCATGGTAACACGAATTTATTTACCTCCAAGATCGAGTTTCAGTTTGTTTGAGACGTTGAAAGAGATAAGACGTACGATTTGACATGTAAAATGTATTTTTTTTAAATAAATATTCTATCTTTGTATCCGATCCTATAGTATGGAATGTAAATAAAATCACAAATTAAAGGAAATTCCTACTGCATGAGATAAAATTAAAAATTGAAACGAACTTTACTAGAAAAAGTACTTGCTTCGATATAGGGCTGTGAAGTACAACGAGCATCGGCTCTTCCTTGACATAGGGGTGAGAAAAGCTTATCGGATGTGCCGCCGAGACGCGCATGCTATCGCGGATACCTGGGACCATAGCAATATAATAATCTCCCGCAAAGCGGATACTGGAGGTTATAAATTATTCGGATGGTTATGCAAGTACGAGTGAAAACTCCGTGAGGTATAGGACGCCTGGGACGGGTTAATCGCCTTCACGACGCTCCGACGCAATGGGGAAAAACCCGGCGCTCAAACAAAAAAATTGGTTGGATGGCTAGATCCTGCGTTCAAATACGTTCGAACGAAAAATTTTGTTGGTAGGAACAAAATTGAGTTGCCCCAGAAAATTATTTCGTTCGTCTCACCCGAATAATTGTTGAACTGACAACTTTTTCAATCTCAACTCAAAATTTCTTTGGAAGTACTGGAGTGCCACCTTGAGAATCCAACCAAATCTTTTTCTCAGAGGTTTCACAGGAGACGTGGAAATTAATTTCATTTCAATATTCTCTAAGATTTGCACGAAGCTCATCCCCGATCAGGAATTGTATGGAACACACATTTTTGCGAAATCAATGAAAAGAAAACTACGAGTTGTCGAGCGCAGATTTGGTACAATAATGGCTCAATATCGAATGCAGTTCGGTGCCAAAATTTAGCGAGAATGGATCGAGGAATTTTGATTCTTGTAACAACTTGCAATTTTGCTATTATTTTGAAGAAGAGGAGCACGTTAACGAATTCTTGATTATTCACTCGAAATTTCATAAGATTCAACTTGTGCTCGTAGTCTCGATATCTATTTGTTCTCATATCGAATGCGGTCGGGTACCAACATTTTTTGAGAATCGATCGAAGAATTCTTATTTTTATAACGATTGGCAATTTTTTCATTATTAAAAAAAAACAATTATTTCAATCCTTTTGTGATTAGGGTAACTCGACCCGTGAGTGAACACTTTCCATAAGAGCACATGCACAAACATTCATTCACTGGGTTTTGTCGTCTGCTTGAATGTGCATTCACTGGTCAGTTCACCCTATTTCCAAAAAAATTCCAATCCTTGATTATTCAATCGAAATCTGATAAGATTCAACTTGTGCTGGAAGTCTTGATATCTATTCGTTCTTATATCGAATACGGTGAGGTACCAAAATTGAGTAAGAACCGATCAGGGAATCGTCATTTTCATAATAATTTGCAATTTTATTATCATTCAAAAAATATATATATTTCAATCCTTTTGTTATTATTTATTTCAAAAATTGCAATCTTCGATTATTCAATCGCAATTCAATAATAGAAACCATAAAGATAGTCGATAAATTGTAATCCACTTCAGACCGATGTGAAGCACTCTATCGATATTAAATTAAACGTTACATTTTTTTTCTAAATTTTTTTTTGCGATCCGTAGTTAGGCAAGCACTGTCGTTTTCAAAGTAGATACCATTTTCATCGCGAATATATACAAAATCATATCCACAGAAATATCGAACGAGCTCTCTCGTAATCGTCGAGAGTTCTCGTCGTATCCGGTCTGCTCGCTGTCCAACAATGAGCGAGAGAGCCAGTTGATCGCTCTGCGGAACGGAAAGTCCTCTTCACGCCATCGTAACTCCACCGTAATTATCTTTCTCTTTTTGCTATTCATTTCGTACCTGTGTACCGTTTCCGCGAGTTTGACAGAGTGGAGCGGTCGAAGCATTCGTAGCATCGGACCACTCGGATCGGTCAACATCTCTTCGAGGACTCTCCACGCATCAACTTCCCCTTTTTCTAAAATTCAAACCACAAAAGTGGTGAAAAAAAAACCGCACCCATATTTTTTTATGGTCGAATGCCGAGAGCACGATTCTATTTTTGTCGGTAGAATGTGAGTGTCCACGGAGGGAAAGATTAATATGATATAACGGACGGTATATGAAGTATGCAAGCGAGCAGCGAAACACGCATGAGCTGCACGCGACAACCCCCTTTCAGCCATGTTCGATTTTCTGTAAGCCAGACACGACGTTTTCGTCGCGAGACGAAACCGCAGTGTGGTACGAGAACGCGCCGAACCTTTGACCGTAGGCTGTTGTTATTATTGTTATCATTGTTATCATTATCATTCTCGCATTACCGCCATTACCGTGATAACGTCGAGATTTTGAAAGTCGGCAATCATCGGTGCCTTTGGTTCTCGTCATGAATCCGAGTCCTGGTAATTTTATTGTTTATGAGTGATTATTCGCCCGTTAAATAAAAATTCGATCGCGTTTTTTGTGTCAAGTACTTTGGTATCGTTGATATGTATAACGCATGAACGTGTTGGACTCTCGATTTCTGTTTCTCCCGCGGCCTGATTGTGATGTTATTAAGCCGATTTAGTCGGGCAACGTTAGGACTATGTATATGCGATGCAAAGATCTGCTGAACTATGTGTCCTGCATGAATCACTGCGGCACAAAGAGAGAGAGAGAGAGATTCATCGAATACAGATAATATCACAGTCGTGAGTCATTATCTCCGTTATTTTTTGCTCCAAACGAATCGAACACGCCTTGTGTCAATCGTGAATATTACATGGCAAAAAAATAATCGCAATTTTTCATCCTAAAGTTATTTAAAATTTTTGGAACACAATGACTGCGGTAACATCGAAAAAAAACGGTCGACGTGCCGTTGCTCGATTGCTGTGAAAACTGTATTTCTCGTCGAATTGGACTTCCATTCAGAACCATTCCATCCGTCTCATTGCAGGAATAATAATCTTGTTGCGTTATGATTTTTTTCCTCATTATTGTTGCATATAAATAGCACGACACATGTGCGGTGCGCCTCGACGCACTCGCGTCTAGCGACGCGATGCTCGCGCGAGCGTTACAGCACACGAACCTTGACACAGAGCCAAAGGTTAAGTAGAGCCGCATTTATTAAGGAAAAAAAAGAGAAACATCGTTTGGGAAGTTCCAGGAAAAGAAGAGTCTCCGCTTCGACGGGGGAACGCCCAAGATTGTCGTAGACGATTACGAGATATGTAATTCAATACGTGTTTGTTTTACGACCATGTTGACTATTCGTTATAGTCGCGATAGCGCGAAAGTATTGTGCGGGTTTCTCCACTACGTCACGAGACACGTTGGGAAGCATCCGGATATTCAAATATCAAGGGGGCGGTGAAGTAATGCTGAAAATTCCAGTTCAGAGTTCATAATAATATTTTGCATAATCGTTATCGTCTCGTTTCGATTTCGGTCGCAAAGTAGGGTATCGACTTTACGTCGGTAAAGGAAAATCTACCGGTACATCCGGTGGATGTACCGGTTTTGGCAATTTTTATTATGATTTGGTTCCTCATAGAGGAAAATTTGTTAAAATGGTCTAAAACGTCGAGAAAAGTGATTTGGGCGAGATGTCCGGATGTGAGTGTGCGCACATTATTGTTAGCACCATAGCATACTTGACAAATATTTCGTTCCCGTCGATGCGCCTTCGATAATTTCGTATGAACAGATTTTTTATATTTTAACCTACTTTCCGATATTCCCGACGAATTCGGATAGGATCATTCCGAGACCTGTTAGAGGACATATCGGCCATCTCACCTGTTTGTTTCTCCAATACCTTTTTGGGATATTCACTCCAAGTTGTACTCACCGGAAAGGCTTTTTGCTAATTTTTGTCCTCGACAAACTTCGTAATGAAAAAGA
>JABFVB010115021.1:0-11156 GCA_018812205.1 Adelognathus sp. PSUC_FEM 10030001 | reverse complement strand
TCGTGAACATTTTTTTTTTAGTGTAGAGTACGATTGAATCGAGTTCATACCGATTTATCAGAATGAATTGTGTTCTTGTACATTGAATCGGATTCAATGTTAATCTTTTATTTTATTTTTTTCAACAGGCACCTCCGTGGGCACCGTCCTGACGAGCATCACAGCCAACGACGTGGACAGTTCACCAGCCTTGACCTATCGTTTCGACAACGTGACGCATCCAGGACCATTCAGCATAGATCGTTACGGTGGCAAAGTCATACTGCGTGAAAAACTCGACGCCGAGGAACAATACGAGTACACGCTGCGTTTAATAGCGAGTGACGGAATACACGAGGCGAATACAGAGCTCACAGTTCGTGTCACGGATCTCAATGACAATTCACCGAAATTTCAGCAAGCCGCTTACGTCGCAACCCTCACAGGTAAACCAATCCTGGACTCAATTTTCTGCTCCATCACAGAGAAAGCAATGTTTCCGTGAAAAACGAAAGAAAAAATCGTGATTTTCGTGACAAAATACTTAGAATAGTCCAAAACGTCGAGAAATGTGATTTTGAGCTGGCGTTAAGCGATTTCAACTTTCGTAAATTTGCATCTATTGACCTGAAATTTCGTAGGCGACTGAAGCATCACGAGAAAAGGTTCCATACGAAATTTCGTCAAAATCGTTTCAAGCGTTTAGATTTCATGCAATTTTGAATTTTTTTGTATAGCGAGAAATAACCTTTTTATGACTAACAAACGAACATACATCGAGCTATGAATGAGGAAACAGTATGCAAATAAACTTTGCACCCTCTTTTTTTTCTTTCCCGTTCTGTTCTATGTCCCTCGAAAGGGATGAATTCTCCATAGGGCACATACGTGCACCAACGAATTCTTGACCAGTTTCCGGCCCAGTATTCGCGATGATGAGATAAAAAAGTATGGAAGAAGAAAGATGCTGCGTAGAAAGGGCTCGCGCGGAGGGCGGGCGGGCGACGATTCTTGGAGAAAGACGAGAATGGAGAATGAGGCAGCAGGGAGGGGCTTTTCGGTGCGAAATAAACGTCCGTTTAAAAACTGGTTTTTCAGTAGATACGCCTTGTCCTGTTGGCGTGTTCGAAAACTTGAATTGACACCGCGCCGAGATAAAAGAAGTAAGGCGAGCGGGGGGGTGATTCGCGAGAAGCAACCGCGAGACGGATAAGAGAATACTCTCGTAGGGATAAAGCTGTGCAAGACGGAGATACACACGACAGTGAGAGAAATCGGAACGTTGCGAAAGTGAGAAAGGGAGAGAAGAGGTGGATCGAGAGGAACGAGAGTTTTGCGCCTCTTCTCCATCCCGGCACATAAATAAACACGAGGACTCGCTCGTCCCCGCGCGAAAGTCGACTGGAAGTTAATTAAAATGCACAGAGCGCATAACGGCTCGCTGCGCGACTGGTCCGAGACGCTCTCCTACGTGCATATCCGAAAAATGTATACGCTGTTAAAAAAAGAAGATATTTGAAGCACAAATATTAAAAATTACTATCGACATTCGTATAATCTTCGCAAACTTTGTGCTGTAAAAGAGAATACATGTACAGGTTTTGTAAATTTCTGAACGTACAGTAAATGTACAACACCGCCAGCGTGACCTTCCATGAATCGAAACTTCCAATTTTTTTCAACAGCTATTACAATATGATCTAATAAAGTGAATTTCGTTTTTCATTTTCTCAGAAGATCGAGCTCAACAAATCCGAGAATTACTGATCGTCAACGCGACCGACGATGATCTCACGGAAGAGAACAGCATGGTGTCTTATCAGCTTCTTCAGCCTGTGAGAGGATTCGCTGTTAACTCGGTAACGGGCGCAGCGACCGTCAATCGCACAGCCCTCGTGAGACCATTGCCCAAAGAAATCGAACTGATCGTCGTTGCCAAGGACTCGGGACAACCCTCGCTCACTGATACTTGCTCCGTTATCGTACGACTCAGTCATCTGAAGAACGCGACACCGGGTCGTGAGTTGAACATCAGTGTCAGTGAGAACGCTCGGAGGGGCATTACGCTGACGAAACTATCGGATCTGGGACTTCTCGATGGGAATATAATCGACGCCGATGAGGACGGTGCGTTTGAACTTTCGCGGGGATGTCTCATTCTCGCCAAGAGACTCGACCGAGAAACGAAGGACAGGTAAGCCTATGCAATCAAACTTTGCCGTTACGTGCCTTCGAAGTAGAATAAAGGGTGCTGATAACTTTGCATTTGGCTTCCTCATTTCTCGAGAAAATCGAACCAGAGAGATCGTTGATTGATTTATTACTCCCTCATAGAGGAACCTCCCTGAATGATGTATGAGAACAAACACTTGAAGTGACAATCGGTTTGCACCCGTGTATAGAAAACCTTGCAAAAAACGAGCATGAAAATTTGATCGATAAATTCCAATGGTCCCCAAATTCAGAATCTTCAGCCTATTATTTGCAAACTCAATGCACACCAATTTTTCACATCAGTCCATGTGACATTTCACATGCATCACCAAATCCACATTCGCGTGATACTTTTTCTTCTCCAAACTTCAAATCAATTGTAACTCCACGAAAAACGTTACGAGAATGAAAACAAAACCATCCTATAATTACAGATACGTGCTGCGTCTCGGTACGAGGGAAGACAACACGACATCGGAAAATCTGTTGAGCGAAGATTCCGTAACGATAATTGTGAGCGTGGAAGACGCGAACGACAATTATCCCAGCTTCATCCAAGAATCGCATCAAGTTTCGATAAGGGAGGACGCAGCCCGAGGAACGATATTGGCGGTGATGAGTGCAACGGACAAAGATTTGTCAGGTAGCCAAGCATCGACCCTCAGCTACGAAATAACATCTGGCAACGATGCGAATCTCTTTCGCGTCGAAAGAACCACGGGTACGATAACGGTCAACGCTACTCTCGACTGTGATTTGTCACCCGTGACCCACAACTTGGTAGTGATGGCTTGCGACAGTGATCCCGTAAATCCACTGTGCGCCCTCGCGAGTCTTCGCATATATCTCGAGGACGTGAACGACAATTCTCCAAAATTCCCTGTATCCGAGTATCTCGAATTCGTGGGCGAGAACGAGCCCGTGGGCACGAGGGTCTTCACCGCTCGGGCGTCCGATCTCGACCGTGGAATATACGGAACGCTCAATTACACGATTGTCTCAGCGGCCGCGAATGGATTCTCCGACATCGACGACAGTTGGAAATTATTCGCGGTCGACGCGCAAACCGGACAGGTCACGACAAGCGCGATTTTCGATTACGAGCAACGCAATCGTTACGCTTTCACTCTTCGTGCGACGGACGCTGGTGGTAGAACCGCCGCGGTACGCGTGAGAGTGGAGATAGATTCGCGCGACGAGTTTCATCCACAATTTACGGAACGAATGTACAAATTTTCGTTGAGAAACGGTGTCAATATTTTGCCGGGTACGGTGATAGGTCACGTGACGGCAACGGATCGCGACAAGGGACCCGACGGACGTGTCGTCTATCAGCTAACGTCGCAGCATCCCTACTTGAAGCTCAATCGCACAACGGGCGCGCTGATAGCGAAGAAGAAACTCGGCAGCATGGACGTGAGCTTTGAAGAATCCACGAGATTGGTGGTGAGCGCGAGTTCCGGCAGACAGGGCTCGCTCTCGAACATGACCGTCGTGGAGATCAATCTCGTCGACGACGGTATCAACAATTTGGACAACGGTGCTTACGCCGTACCGACTAATGTAGGCACGAACATGGCTGTCGCCGCAGCGAACGGTCTCGCCGACTGGGCGGTGGGTCTTCTGATCGCACTTTTTCTCGTCGTTGTCGCTTTCGGTGGTATATTTCTTTTCATTCATTTGCGCACGAGACGTCACAAGAAGCCTGGCGCGAAACCCGGATTGAACGGTGAGAGCAATGCAACGTCGTCCAACAGTTACGTCGATCCGAGCGCTTTCGACACGATACCGATACGCAGCGTGGCCGGTGTCACGGCTAACGGTAACGGGCCCGGCGGTGTGAACGCCGCGAATGGCGCGACATCGTGCCAATTCGCACCGCCCAAGTACGACGAGATACCGCCGTACGGTACGAGCGGACAAGCTGGACAGCACGCGACCTCGGAAATATCGGGAAGCGACAGGTCGGGCTCGTCGGGACGTGGCTCCGCCGAGGACGACGGCGACGACGAGGAGATAAGGATGATCAACGAGGGACAGCAAAACGGCGACTCGGCCAGTGATTTGTCGGTTCACAATACTCAAGAGTATCTCGCGCGTTTGGGAATTGTCGATCCACCGGCGGGCACACCGAGACGACCGCCCGAGGCTCTGCCCATCGACAGCCTCCACCTGTTCGAGGACGAGGCCGTCACCGAAGCGGAGATCGCTACTCTTATATACGGGAAAATTGGCGATACCGGTAGGCCAACGTCGGATCTCGAGGTGCCCGGCGGTCCGTCCATGAATGGCTCTCTCAGCTCCATCGTTCACAGCGAGGAGGAATTGACCGGTTCGTACAATTGGGACTATCTGCTCGACTGGGGACCGCAGTATCAACCTCTCGCTCACGTGTTCGGCGAGATCGCGAGATTGAAGGACGACGCCGCTAGTGTACAGAGCGGAAACAGCGCAGCCAGTCATAAACCCAAACCCGTGCACAAAGCACCGCCACCACCTTTGCTCACATCGGTCGCGCCACGCTCGCTCGCTGCGCCCGCACTCGCACGGGCTATCGTGCCACGTTCACCCATCAGTCACGACGCCTCGACCTTTCCCTCCGCTGCACTCAGTCCGAGCTTCTCACCATCCCTTTCGCCACTCGCCACGAGAAGTCCCAGCATAAGCCCCCTCGTACCACCGTCGACGCAAAGATCGCAGTGTCCACCGCGTGGAATTCCACTCGCCGATAACGAATTGCGAATTTGATCGCACTGTGAATTCGTCGACGAGTATCTAATGGAGTACAAAGTTCAAATAGCGAGAGAGAGAGAGAGAGAGGAAGTGATCTGTTCGATGACACAAAAAAAATCGTAACGATCGAAGGCACAAGTGATATGTGAGGGAGATTATGTTTTTTTTTCTTGCTGAGAGTCTCGGAGCTGAAGCGAAACTCCGGGGCGATGAAACACTCGATGTATGATATAGCGTATTTACAAGGATCGGAAACTCACGATGAAAAAAACTATTAGATAAAACAGTAAAGCGTCACTGGCCGATCGTTAAATTTTTGTAAATATTAGTTATTAATCGATCGCGTCACGGGTGCGCGAGGCGCGTCCGTTAGGAAGTTAAGTAGCTCCTGTACATAAATTATGACAAATTGTTTTTTTTTTTCGTATTTGCAATGAAAAATACGTAGAATGCTACGTATTTGAGAGCCATGGTTGCACCGCGCGTCCCGGGCCCATCGAGTTTTCAATGTGTGAAGCCTGACTGCCATGTATTATAGTAATTAAAATTGTATGAGTGAAAAAGAGCGCTCGGAACGCTCCGAGGTTGCCGTTCGCTTTTACACAAAAATGACTCTCGTGAGCCGAGAATACTCGGACACGACTTTCCTTGGATGGCGAACGGCAGCGATAGTATATATATATATTGACGGACAAGCCGGTGTGACCATCGGTCGATTTTTGAGAATCACGAACGAACTGACTCTGATATCGTGATTCTCTGTCGTCGCATATTATTTCTTCATTCGTGATTTTTACTTTTTTTGTAATGTAATTGACGCGCGAATGAAGAAACTATCATTACTCATAGAAACGATCATATTTTGTATAAAAATAAATTATCGCTCTTTGTACATAGTCTCATTGTAACGGTATCGCTGAGTGAAGCGTGTGCCTTAGTAAAAGAATTTTTTTCTAGCAAACTTACAGTCTTGAAATTATTTTATTCTCCCTATTATCCTCAAATTTATTGTGTTGAAGGATGAATGTGAAAGCTGAGACGCCAGTTGGAAAACTTTGAATTGTCTTAGACATCCGATTGTGTGAATGGCACGAACAATTCCTGGGTATTCTACAGCTCTGTCAAAATTATTTCGCATCTACCCATCGAACTCTTCCCTCAATATTTTTCGTTCGAGTCTCCAATCTTCGTCGACTGTTGCTCGTCTGGTGTCCAATTTACATGAATTTGGTATTTGCTCGCATATAGAATAATTCGAGCGTTAGGACGTTGTCTCGGGCTTTTAGGTGGGAGTCAAATTATTCACGTAAATTGTAACTTTGATAGATTATCAGTAATGAAAAATGACTCCTTTCTCAATTTTTATTCAACTTTCGAAACTCGTTCCGGAACGCTCTCGTGATCTCGACGATACAGAATGTTGAAGGGTACAGAGAGAAATAAAGAGACGAATATTTTTCGTGTATAAACCTGAATATTGATATACAACTTGTTGAGTCTTAGGTACATAAACATGTAGATGTAGTTGATATTACTTTGAGAGGTCTATTGATACGATCGCCACACAATCGGGCCATCGACCTCGTCTTGTTACACACTTATAACGGATTGGATTTTCCGAGACAAGCCTCGACTTGCTCTAGCACCCGAATGGCTTATCGATACGTAATTTCGCAACAACGGCATTATTACACGACATTCTCGTTTATGATTGGGGAGGGGGGTAATTACGTTCATTCGTCAGCCTCGTCCATTCGCGTCATTAAAGTTTACGCGCGGTTGTGTAAAATCAAATGAGGAATATCAACGAAAAAGCGACTAATATTGTTCTCGTTCGAGTTTACGCGTCGAGTAACATAATCCCGAGATCATTGCGTACGACGTACAAAGTTCCTAAGAGTTGACACTTGCCTTTTTTTCCAAAATTATGTATATACTTTCTTGGAAGCGCCAAAAATACTTTGATGAGGTGTGTCACGCGCCACTGTCCGATAAATCCGCTACATAGTCGACAAAAAAACTCCGTTTTACTGTTGGAGGATATGGCTCGAATCTCAGGCTCTTATTGTCTGCGGTTGTTCAAATTTTCGTTTCTTCATTATTTTCAATGATTCTTCGACGATTTCGATGACGATAATATCTAAGGATTGATACACGCGACAATCAGCGAGTTCACCCCTCTGTACGCAATGACCTCCGATCGCGACGATCGCACACTTTCACCCTTAATTGCTCACATTTTTGTTCGTCTTATTTATGAATCGAACAACACACTAAACGCTACAATCGTTTGTACACTCGAACAACCTATACTGTTATTGGTACAATTTACACATTTCAACCTACCTACGGTATACTTCATCTTTTTTGGGTCTCTAAATAATCGGTTTTCTTTTTGGTTTTTTTTTTTTTTTTTTGAGACCTCGAAGATCGTTGAACATGGCAAAGTATACATGGTACACGCGATTTTCATCGCGACACAATCCATCGTCGTTTCAGACTTCTTCGCGACTCGACGATCTCACAATCTTGTTCCAACGCGGCGCTACATTAGTGTACGCAGTCAACAAATGTTCTGCCTCAGTCGCTTGGAGCTATTCCGCCAATACATGGTACATATCGCAGCAAACGCTTCTCCCTCCTCGAGATTCATTCTTTCCTCATTTTCAGGTTCACTCAGTGATCTCGAAAAATCCGTGAACACTCACGTTCGATCCGAGCCAGTTGACAAAATATATCGTGTATACACTGTTTTTTTTTTTTAATTATCGTTTGTTTGTGATTCCGTGTCTCTTCGTATTTTCTGGAGCATGGTCTTGTGTGTGTTTCATGTATTTGGTACATAAAGTGTCTCCACCGTTGGGGAAACTTTATGGCTAGATAAACATCTAGAGAAAGCTTGAAATCTTCTATCGTGTGGATATAAAGGGTGCACCACGGAGGGAAGAAACTGTGCTTCTCCTCCACACTTTCGTTTTTTTTTTCTTTTTCTTCATCTCGTCTCATTCGCACACATTCCGATTCTTTGATCTACGCAACAACTGTGAAAACTCTACAGAGATTTCCATTCGTCGAAGTGAAATTACATGAGCCACTGGGTCGTGAGAACGAAAACCGCGTTTGTCACACGTTTGGAGAACGTGCGCGGGTCTTTATACCGTAAAATCGCAATTTTTTCAGCCTGGAAATGTTTTTCTCTCGGAAACCAATTCACATCAACGTGGTGTCACCACAGTCAAACCACACAGTCGTTTTTTTCCAGAGACCACCGTACAATTCACTGTGAAACCATTGCTTTTAATGCCATTTCTTTGAGCCTGGGAGTTTTCGAGTGCCGTTATTTTTTATTAACCATTGAGGGAACCACCACAAAACCACTTTTCGCAGAAGCCTGTAACGTAGCGTTTTTTAGATCGACAACCGTTAAAACCACTGCAAGGCTATTGTTCCATACCTCTAGTCGAATCGCATCAGTAATGGAATCAATGCAATAACGCTCACATAAATAATCAAACATGGATATACCCTAACTAGAAGGCATCCGATTTCATTTTAACTCACAATAATTCAGCCTAAGGAATGGCTGTCAAAGGGGGACTTGGAATAATTCGGCTTGAGGTCGGCCTCTGGATTCTTGTATACGGCGGCAGCAATATTTTTTCGTAGTAAGTATGGAGAAACATACATATTAGTCTCAGTGTTCTTGAATTCACAGATGCGAACGCGGGAAGCGCGTGAGCCAAAATGACCTGCTAGTTTGTGAATGTATCTCCAACTCTTTTTGTGCGGCCACCCATCAAAGCATCCACGCTGACAAGGGCACAGCGAAAAACCACTGCGTTACAGGCTACCATGACCAGTGGTTTTATCGTGGTTTGTCGCTTTTTCGATTCAAAAACCACGGCGATGTGAGCTATCAATAGCAATATGTAAGCTTACAAGGACACGGTTTTGTGGTGGTTCATTATTGGTTAATGAAAACCCGGGGCACTAGAGAGCTCCCGGGCTCGAAAAGAGGACACTTAATGCAGTGGTTTCACAGTGCAACGTACGGTGGTCTTTGAGAAAAAAAATACCACCGCGTGGTTTGACGTTGGTTTCTATGTTGGCTGATTTCGCTAGGGTCGAGATACATCGATACCGCGCTTGTGAAAAGGATTTCGAGAGCTTTTTTTCCAGCCCAAGAAAACGGACAGTAGCAATGGACCACAAATATCATCAATGCTTCGTCGAAATTCTCTGTTTTTTTTTTTTCGTTCTCGGAGTGAGTCCGACGAAGAACAGTTTGTGTTCTCGTACGACCCAATGGTTGGGTAGTTTCTTATTACATTAGGAACACCTGTACGCCGCAATATTATCTAACTCGCACAATTCGCCCCACGTACTATTTCCTCTCGTTAACAACACGTGGAAACGTTCGCTCGCGTTCCAACGAGCAAACGCACCGAGAAACGTGTGGAAAAAAACCTCGCTCCCAACAACTGAGAGAGAGCGCAAAAAAAAATCGTCGACGACTTTTGATTTCTTTTTTTTTCTCCTCTTCATAACGATACCGGACGCGAACAGCGTCTCGTCGCGTTGCATTCACGCGAGCGTTTCGAACTCTAAGAAAAAAAACTAACGCGAACAAATGTCAAACTAAACAGACGCGTACTTTCATCGCACCTGATCCGGTACATTGAAATAAGGCACCACAATATTCGACGCAGGTTCGCGCTCACGACCGGTCGCATTCGAATCACTGACACGCGTCTCTCGTTTTCATCGAATTTTCATCTCCTCTTGAGCGTCTGTACGTCGGGGTCCAACAATTACCGATTGAGTAGCTTCTCCGAAACTCGATTTGTCGCGCACCTCAGTGATGTTGATCGGACTCTTGCACCGTGCATCCCCGCCGAATGATTTTTCCTAGTCTCGTTTCCCAATCCCCGGAGCCATCTCTCGATGACACAAATATTCTACGATTCAGCAAATTCCCGCGTTGCCGATTTCACGAACGTACAATCGATTGAGAAAAAAAAGGAAAAAAAAACACCAAGAGCGATGCGATAGTCGTCCCCTCATTCGTGCTGACGGTACAAAGTGTTTTTTTTCCCCAAAAATGTCCCTCCGAAGCTTTCAGTGAATACACCGTACAACACAGGCGCGTCATTGAATTTCTCAGGGTCCAACCTCCCGACAGATCGGAGCATGAATCATTGACCCTGATGATTAATTATTGTTACGTGTCGAGGATCGATGGCAAAGAAGAAACGCGAACAGGTTTTTTTTATTTTTTCCTTTTTTTTTTGTTCAAAAAGTGGAAGCCTGTTCTCCAATATACCCTTGTTCTCCGTTTAAATACGCATTATTAATTATTTTTTTTTCTTTTTCTCGTTCAATCCCAATCCTCGCTCCCTTTCCCCGTAATCTCTTACTCTCGCTCTCGTCAATTACAACATGAAAAGGGCATCGCGATCTATGGTTACTCTAGTCTAATAGGCGTTGGCCACTAGTCAAACGGTCTCCTCTGTTACTGCACTCGCCACCACACTCGGATCATTGATGGGACTGCAAGAGAAACGAGATAACATCGCATCAAAGTGCCACGTGAGTCGATGAGTCACGAGCGTAGCAGTTAATTCGCGCTCGAAAATTTATCTACGAATTGTTGAAAAATGTCTACGGTTGGAAATATTCGATTTTGCGGAATGAATGAATGGGCGATTTCGCGACGATGTGAGCGCGAGAAATGAGATTATGCGATGTGTGTGTGTGTTTTTCTTTTTTTTCTTTTTTCAGCGATCAATTGCGCGATCGAGTAAAGTGAGCCTAGCCCTACCAACAAGCTTGTTTACTTGGCGATGCCGGCTATCCTGGTGTCGTCCTGCATCTCCACGACGACCGTGTCGGGATCGGGCACTCGATTCGCCGATATGCAGCCGTTGGCGATTGTCGTGGGTAGCACAGTCTCCGACTGTACAGAGGAATTTGTCTAGTCACGATAAGCTTTAGTTCCAATTCGATCTATGCTTGTATCGTTATTTTTTGAAATTTCTTTTCTTATTACCTGATAAGCGGCGGCGTCCAGGGCCATCAGCTCTTTTTTCGAGAGATGCTCGACTACTGCAGCTGCGTAACAATCGCCCAGCATGTTGTTGGTCGTTCGCACCCGATCCCTGCGGTGGTAAAAATTAATCGTATTAATTGATAAATTAATAAAACATAAATGATGAAATTAAAAAATAAAT
>JABFVB010114910.1:0-11160 GCA_018812205.1 Adelognathus sp. PSUC_FEM 10030001 | reverse complement strand
AATCGAGTTCGCGGATGTCCGCGCAACTCGTGTGATGGGTGAATGAATTAGAGTTCGCGGATGGCCGCGCAACTCCAATATTTTCGTCGTGAACGAAATTCACAGAAATATAAACTTACTCGTAGGTTTTACTTCGTTGTTGATCGGTCTAGCTCGACAGAGTTTTGAGCTAGTTGAGAGAATGAAAATTTTACAGGAACTGATTTTACATGCTAAAACGCGCCCTTATATACCCGGTCGCAGCCGGTCGTTTATGTTTATGTTTAGTTTAGAGGGTGGAGAGGGCAAGTTTCGTTTTCCTCATTGGTTCGAACTTCCCGTCTCCCTCCTCTAAGAATCCTCTGGAACATTCGAGAAGCTTCTTATTTCCTATCCTTTTCTAAGGATACAGCATCTCCCTTTTTCTTATCTATACAGGGGCTCACTCTCATGGAGTGCACCCCCGCATAGAGGGTTGCTGTCCTTAAGGCGCGATGAGGTGGCGTTACGGGGACGTAACACCTCCCCCCTAAGATCAAATGTCGGGCTGTAAACAATTAGGCGACATTTGATGATTAGAGATTTGAAATTTTAACTTGACTCGATATAAAATAAATGTCATGAAAGAAGAAAAACATTTTATAATCGATTTACTCATTTCATTATTGCTATTCTTACTTGATATTGAAATAGGATTTATTGAATTTAAAATTTATATTTAAAACTTATTCAGATATATAAGTATGTTGAATTATAGTATGTTCGTCAATCAGTTTATTATTGACGTGTAGACGAAAATTGTTGCTACTCTCGAGGTTTCTTCAGCCCCTCAAAGAGAATCTTGTTGGATCCTGCTGTGTTCCTTCTGCTGCTGGGCTGGTGGTGGTTGGCGTTGTCGTGTTTTGTCCCTCCTTCGGTTCATCCTTCGGTTCATCCCTTTTCCTTGCATCGGGAATCTCAATTGCTACAAGCTCTTGTGGCTCATTTGAATTGTTTTGTGGCCCATCGAAATTTCTTTTCAGATGGATGAGCAGATGGGTTACGGAGTCCCAAAGGGCTCCGAGTAGGTATAACGACCATCCATAAACGGTGTGCAGTGCGTATCCGTGAATGACGGTGTCCACAATGATTTTTATCCCTTTTAGTACCAGGACTACCCCTATAATTCCGGCACTGGCGGTACCAAAGAACATAAAACGACCCCATATGGATTCCCATACAGAGTCAGCCAAACTTTTCAATCCATCTTGTCCCATCAAGTTTGTAAACGTAATCCTTTGGTCGGTGATCGGCTCTCCCCTGGCTCCTCGAGCGATGGTGTTCAGCACTGCTGGTTTTTCCACAGGAAACATGATGTGGTCCCGGAGTTTCTCCAAATCTTCTTGCCCATAAATGCCGCTAGTTGCTAATGATGCTGGATTGGTGTACTTCCAAGTAGGCTTCGTCATTGGTTTGATGATTGTGGGTGGAACACTCTGAATTGGCCCAGGTAAAAATTTGTACCAGGCATCACCCAGTAGATATTCCGTTGGTAGCAAAGCGTCACAGGTAATTTCTATTCCTGTTTCCATAATAATGTGAGTGCGTGGCGACAAGAATAAACTTTGATTTCCTCGGGAAACCGGCAGCTGATGATAACAGTTTTCCGTTCTTCGTACTTTGACATCGACTGGAATACATTTCACGATGTGGACGACCTCTCCTGCGATGACCGCCATGTATCCGGGTCCCTTCATTAGGTGGTACGCAAATTCGTCTGGTGATTGCGTCGCGATGATGAGGGCATTCTTCAGGACTTGTTGTTCGAGATTGCAACGTTGTGTCAACACATCATAATATAACTGATTGATCTGATTTCTTAAATGTTTCTCTACGAAAACGAATTTAGAATTTACGTACGCGAAGATATCTAGATTTTCTACAGCTATTGGTTTCGGTTTAGCGAATGCTTCTCCCTTTCTCGTTTCGAAGATTAGGAGTTTCGGATGTTCGGTGCGTATTAACGTATACCCACATAGTGGTTGTTCAGATTTCTTTGTTAAGGCAAAGGTCACATCTTGAGTTGAGAGACTATAGACGGTTTGAGGGTAGCTATGTCCGACATCTTGAATTTTCTTTGCTAATCCTTCATACAATACATCATAACGATCAAATTTGCAATTGTCAGTAGGTAATGAATTCCAGAAAGTTTGTCCACCCTCAAAGTCGATACAATTTTGTTCCGTTAATAGGCACGTCGTTCCGGATCTTAAATTTATACGATTATTATTCAAAGTAACGGTAGCGTAATATTCTACGAGAGTGATTTTAACTGTTCCTTGTACTACAACATTATCCCAACTACCGTAAGGATCCGCGTACTGAGTTCCGTAACATGTTCCATCGTTTTTAATTAATCCTGCGAAAGTGATACTTCGCGTTGTTGTTTGGTTCTTTCGGATTTCGCTGAATACGGAATTCGCAAATCGATATACTCCCGTGATATGCATACTTTCGCAAGCTTCTCGCGATATGTCTGCCACATATTCTAACTGTCCGTGTGCAACTATTGAAACATGCGAGTGCATTCCGCAATGATAGATATTTCGATTTATCTCGACTTTACATTGGATAACTTTGTTTTTGGCAAATTCATTCAGTTGAAGTAATTGAATGTACACAGGACTCGCTTTCACTTCGGGTTTCGGTATGTCGCAGTCTCCAACATCGATAAGGGACAGAGTCGTTATATTGAGGTTCGACGACCCGCAGTCGTAACCGATTATCGCTAGAGTACCCGTTATTGCTGAGAGCAATAAAACGAGTGTTGCCGACCGTCTGTCCATTTTCGATGGTTCTTTCTTTTCTCTTTTGTTTCTTTTCTGAAAGTGGAAAATAAATTACGTTGAAGTTACTGAATCCAAATTTATAAAGTTATGAATGAATATTTGAGTCTGTTGATGTTGACAATCTTTGGTTTCTTTTTGATTTTAATTTTTACGTTTCCTTTTGGAAATATCTCCAAAACTTCATGTGGACCTGTATATTGGTCATCCAATTTTCCAGGTTTAGGTCCTTTCAACAAAAAGACAAAGTCTCCAACTTTGAGAGTTTGAGGATTTATTTTCTTATCGTATATTTCTTTGGACTTGACCTTTGAACTAATTGAATTACTTCGCGCTAGAGCTTGGAGCTCGTGTAAGCGCGTTACCAATTTAATCAAATAGTCGTCATACGTGCTTTCTTGATCGTTCTTTATTGGTTCACTCGATGGGAGCCTTGCTAATTTTCCAAAAACCAATTCAAACGGAGTATGACGAGTTCCCTCGTGCGTGCTCGTATTGTATGAAAAGGTTGCCAGCTCGGTCCATTGATCCCATTCGTTATCTTGATTAGCGAATTGTTTTAAATATTCTCCCAACACGTGATGAGATCTCTCGATTGAACCATTTGATTGAGGATGAAAAGCTGTTGTTTTGAATTGTTGAATTTTGAAACGTTTTGCAAGATTTTTCATGACTTTACTCAAAAAATTACTTCCCTGGTCGGTTAAAACTGATCTCGGTGCACCGAATGTGCATATGAATCTTTTCACGAAAGCATCGCTTATTGTGGTTGCTGTGGCGTTAGGTAACGGAATGGCTAGAGAAAATTTTGTTAGCTGGTCTTGGATTGTTAAAATATATTCATTGTTGTCTTTAGTTCGGGCTAAAGGCCCCACGATGTCCATAGCAACTTTTTCAAAAGCCGTACCAGGTGTATCCGTTATTATCATCGGATTTCTATTTTTGACTCGGACTAATTTTTTTAATTGACAAGCCAAACAATTTCTTATGAATGCTTGGATGTCTCTTTTCATGTTCTCCCAACAGTATCGTTGTCGGATTCTCTTGAAGGTTTTTGAAACCCCTTTGTGTCCACCGAGAGCAGAGCTATGCATCTCTTGAATAATTTCCTTCCGTTTTGAAGGTATGACGTACTCAATTACTCCGGTGCAAACGATTATTTTAGTCGATTTTGTTTCGCTGAGTACACATAGATGGCTTCTGATTACCTTCCATTCTATTGTCTCGATTTCGTTTGTTTTTGCAATACTGATTGATTTAATTCCCAATTGATCTATCAATTCAGTCAAGCTCTTTATCGAATTTTCGATATCAGACGTCACATTCGTGAGTCCGTCTTTCATTCGTCGAATCGGAAGTGCAATATGAATTTTATTGCCATGTTCCTTCATCTGAGCTTTACCTGGTTCCAGGTTTCGGAATTTCGGTAATTCGTCTCGCTCGTGCAATTGTGCTGACCCTACGTCGCACGGTTCTCCGGTGTCGTAAACGAAGTATGCATAATTATCCTTCCTCATAAATAGCTGGTCTTTCGACTCTACTAAATTTTTGGGATACCGTAGCATACCTGCTTCGTTCTGTTCCGGAGTAGCAATAGTGTTGTTTTCAGCTTCGTTCTCGTGTACTTCTTCTATCTTTTCATCGTCTTCTTTTTCTATTTCTTCTTCCTCTCTCTGATCTTCGTTTTCGCTTTCATCGCTTGATGTTTCCGTATCGCTGGATTCGTGCCTTATTTCATCGTAATTCTCTAGTATTTGTTTGGATTGTTTGTTTTTATGGTTCCGCTTTGCACGTTTTTCTTCTCGTTTCTTCTCATTGTTTTCTACCTGCTCGTCGATCTCGTCTCGAAGCCTTTGAGGTTGTCGTCTTTCTCGCTGACTTCTTCTCAAAGTTTGTGCAGGTTCGGCACTCGTCTTCGGTGCTTCATGAATTTCTGCCTGCACTGTGATTGTATTTCTTGTGTCGTTATGATTGATAACGTGTACGTTTTGCTGATCAACGGGATTGCGTGATAGAGCGTCTGCGTTCACGTTCATTTTTCCGGCTTTGTAAATAATATCAAAGTCGTGCATTGCGAGTTTGAATCTCCACTTTGTGACTCGTGACGTCGGATCTTTAGAATTTTTAAACCAAACTAAAGGTTTATGATCCGTTACGATAGTGAACTTGTGCCCATATAAATATGGATGGAATTGTTTAACTGCGTAAACAATTGCTAAGGCCTCTTTCTCGTAAGTCTCGTAGCGCGTTTCCGCTCCATTCAGAGTTCTCGAAACATATGCTACTGGTAAATCTTTTCCGATTTCCCCTTGAGAAAGGATTCCGCCGATAGCGTATCCTGACGCGTCCGTTGTTACAATGAACGGTCGCGTGAAGTCGGGGTGCTGCAATATCGGTTCTTTGCACAAAATGCCTTTTAATTCTTGGAATGATGCTTGCTCTTTATTACCCCACGAGAATGTCGTTTCTTTCTTCAATAACTCCGTTAATGGTTTGGCGATTTTCGAAAATCCTTTCACAAACCGACGATAGTATCCCGTTAAACCGAGAAACTGTCTAATCCCTTTTACATTCCGCGGTGCTGGATAGTTTTTCACAGCTTCGATTTTCTTTGGATCCGGTTTAATTCCGTCTTCCGTGATCAAGTGACCTAGATAGGTGACCTCTTTTCGTAGGAATTCACACTTATCTGGTTGTAATTTGAGGTTTGCATCTCTCAATCGGGCCATCAATTTGGTATATTTGATTTGATGTTCCCGGAGTGACGAGGCGTATATTACGATGTCGTCCAAATAGACAAACAATTCTTCGCCTTGGAGACCGCAAAGTACGCGATCCATGAGCCTTTGAAAGGTGGCTGGAGCATTTTTCAACCCGAACGGCATTCGAGAAAACTCGTAGTGCCCAAAGGGGGTTGTAAAAGCTGTTTTATGGGCGTCGTCAGGTTTCAGATTTATCTGATGGAAACCTGACGCGAGATCGAAAACAGAGAAGTATTTCGCTCCTCCGAGTTGATCGAGAATATCGGTGATATTGGGTAGCGGATACGAATCTCCGATTGTCTTTTCGTTCAGCATCCGAAAATCAAGTACCATTCTCCATCTTTTGTTACCGTGGGAGTCTGGTTTCTTAGGCACAATCCATATTGGGCTGTTGTACGGAGATTGCGAGGTTTTTATTATACCTGCATCGTACAATTCCTTGACCTGCTTAGTGATCTCGTCCTTGTGTACTTGAGGGTATCGGTACTGACGAGTATTTATGGGGTGATTATCGACTGTGGTTATTGAGTGCTCGAGTTTATTACTCGCTCCCAATTTTTCACCCGGAATGTGATACAGATCCGCGCTTTCTTCTAATAATTCATTTATGCTTTCGAGCTCTTCTGAGTTTAAATGATCGAGACGCAATAGTTTTTTTATTTTTTCGATGCGGCTTTCTTCTCTCGTTGTCGCGATTTTTAGGCAATCCGCATAGGATCGATATTTTTTTGAGGAAACCGATGATGTAGACGGCACTACGGAGGATTCATCGGCTGCAGAGGATACTGCATGATTTTCTCGATTTTTATTTTTTCGATTTTTATAGGAAACCGACGATGTAGACGGAACTACGGAAGATTTGTCGGCTGCAGAGGCTACTGCATGATTTCGAGCTGTATTTTTATTTCTTTGATTTTTATAGGAAACCGACGATGTAGACGGAACTACGGAAGATTTGTCGGCTGCAGAGGCTACTGCATGATTTCGATTTATTTTTTTATTTTGCTCGTTTTTTTCTTCGAATTCTTGGAGTTTCAAAGTGGGAACTTCGATTTCAATTTCTTCGTTTCTCGTGTTGTATACTTTTGTATACGCGATTCCTTGATGATTTTTGACTAACGCTTTACCGAAATAAATACCATCCCCGACTTTTAACTGCGGTATGTAACCTTCGGAAATTTCTTCGTTTTTGACTCGAATATAGAAGGTTGAGACAGATCGGGCTGGTATAATGACGGTTTCAGCGCTTGAGAATTGAATGCGGCTGTTCCCCCAATAAAGGCAGTGTCCCATGTAGTCTATTGTGACCTTGTATCTTTGATAAAAATCGTTTCCCAGAATTCCGGTTTGTTCGATCGGAAAATCTTCGGAAACTACATGAAAAACGACTTGACATCCTAAGATATCTAACGAGAAGGACCCTAGGGTTTCTACGGGATTCGCCGTGATTCCATGTAATTCCAAAATATCCATGGCGTCGATTTCTACCTCTGGTTTGACCGATTGTTTTTTTATCAAATTTGGTTCAGACCCTGTATCCACCAATAGTGTAATCGGTGATTTTACAGTCGCGGACTCTATCTCTACTGTTGGAGGCCGGCATCGTCGTTTCAAATTCACTTGGGCTACTCGGACTCGATGTCCGATGAAGCCTGTTGTATTGTTAGTGTTTGACGCGGAGCTCCCTTTGTTTGTATCCCCGAACGAGCCCCGTTGTTCGTGGGACCGTTGAAGTTTCCCTGGTTCTTACGTTGGTTAGCTCTTTCCCTTTTTTTACAGTTTTCGATCAGGTGGCCTTTTTCCTTGCAGTATCGACATTCTACTTCTCTTCCTGAGTTCGCTTTGGCGCGCTTTCGCGTACAGACGTGTGTCACCTCGGAGTTTCTTTTCTCGGCAATTAACGTGTAATCTCTACAATTGCGGAGTTTCGTCCGTCCCATTCTGCTGTGCAGCGATCGTCACTGCGACTTCTACTTTATTCTCCTACATTATCTTTTTTTTTCTCGTTTTAAATTCATTTCGCAAATCTTAACCTCACTTTTCACTTTTTCTTGTTCTTACCAGCGACGAGTCATGAGCGACGGCGACGCAAGGGAGGTCGACCCACCCGATCCACCACCTGGGTTTTCGGACGACAACATGGTCGTCGACGACGGCTTTGATCTCGCGTCTCAAGTCGAAGACCTTATAAATGAGTCTTTCCCGGATTCTCGCAAAAGGCCGCGCGAGCAGGCCGACGACCCGACTCAATCGAAGCAAAAAACTAAGATTAAGCAACCGAACGATAAACAAAGCTCTCAGTCTCCTTCGCCCTCGCAGCCTGTTCCTCCAGACACTTTGCCCGAATCAGTCTTGGCCAATCGCTATCCTCTACATCTTACTGGACCATTCTTCGTTCTCATCCGCCCTCGCACCATCACTCCGTCCTCGCCTAGACTCGAAGCGTCTCACATAGGCAGGATAATCCTCGAGCAATATACAAAAACTCAGCTTGTTCGCTCTTACAGCTCCGGCAAATGTCAAATCACTACTATCTTCTCCGATGCCGAGACTGCCAATGGCATTCTCACCTCTCCGATCCTCAACTCCAAAGACTTAGTCGCTTACATCCCAGACCGCTTTCTCTACAGCGAAGGCACCATCAAAGGTGTCCCACTCGACTTCTCGATGGACGATCTTGTCCTCGATCTCGACTCGCCTGAAGCCCCTGTTGTGGAAGCTCGGCGTCAAAACCGCAAAGTCACTGTTAACTCTCAGTCCGAGCTGCGTCCCACACAAACCGTTTATCTCAAATTCGAAGGTCGCCACCGACCCAGCGAAGTCTCTCTCTTCCAAGTTCGTTTCCCGGTTGATCCGTGGTATTGCCCTGTCAAAATATGCTTCTCGTGCTTCATATTCAACCACGTCTCTTCTCAGTGCAAAAGCCGCCCCAAATGCATCCAATGCGGCGGTAGGAAACATATTGCAGGTGAAGACTGTCCTTGCAAGGATCGTCCTCCCATCTGTGCTAACTGCAAAGGTCCCCACAAACCCACTGATCGAACGTGCCCAGCCTTCCTTCACGAGAAACTCGTCAGAGACACCGCCGCAGAGAGAAACATCACTCCTCTCGAGGCGAGGCTCCTCGTCTCGAATCCTCCTCAAGGCTCTTCGCGCTCTCCGATCGCTCCGATCACGACACTTCGAGAATTCCCTGCGCTTCCGCGCGCCAACACTTCGAATCCTCACACGAGCTATTCGCAACCGCCGCCGTTTCTACCTCGCCAATACAGTCAAGTCAGCTCGAGCCCTCAGGTCACGACGCAGCAATCGCTCTCGTCCCCCTCTTCCTCCACGGCCGAATTTCGCTCCGCTTCTCACGCCTCCCCCCGACAACCTATCCGGAATAAAACCGTCAGCCCACCTTCCCTGCTCGCCACCCGCGCTCTCCATGCTAATGCCCTTCTGGCGCCTCACGGCCACTACCCAAGTTCCGGCTTCGTTCCCTACAGGGACTCACGCACTCCCGCTACTCCTCTCAGTCACTCTCCAAACTCTCCTCCGCCGCCGAATCCAATCATGCCGGCTGACCTCCCTCATTTCCAACTGAACATCATCTCGACTCTTTTGCAACTCATCATACAGCAATTAATCCCCGCCCTCACCCCCGCAGGCATTCCTGACAAACTTGTCCCCGTCATAGCTTCGCTGAACTCTCTTCTGGCTTCTATCTCTCCTCAACCTCATCGTGGCCAACCTTAAACAACTTAACATCTTGCAATGGAACTGCCGCAGCTTCCAAAACAAACAAGGGCTTCTCTCTACTATCGCTGATGCCTATGACGTCATTATTTTGAGCGAGACCCATTTCTCTTCCTCCTCTATCCCAAAACTCAATGGTTTTGTATTCATAGTAAAAAATAGAACTGATAAAGGTGGCGGAGGAATTGCCATCTGCCTTAAAAGAAACATTCCTTTTACTAAAATCGACTCCGTCTACCACTGCTCAAATCACTTGGAAACTCTGGCCGTTTCTATTTGCACTTCTATTGGCTCCGTTACTTTGGTTTCGCTTTATAAAGCTTGCGACATCACTACTCATGCCCCTATGTGGAAACGTTTTTTCGACTCCCTTCACTTCGCCGATAATATTGTTATCGCAGGTGACTTCGATAGTCATCATCCTTCATGGGGCTGCACTGACCCCTGCGCATCCGGTACTGCTCTTTCCGATACCCTACTAGATTACGATTTGGTTTGCATCAATGACGGTTCACCCACTTTTTCGAAAAACAATCCAATGGACAACAATAATAAAATTTGATTGCGATTGATCTTACCTTGGTTTCCCCCCACCTAGCCCCCCTCTGTACCTGGACTGTCCTTCCTGACTCCCTTCTTAGCGACCATTTCCCTATTGCGACTTCCATAGGTGTTTCATTCTCTACTCTCAATTTTTCCTCTCACCGTTATCAACTCAATAAAATTGACTGGTCGACCTTTAAGTCTTCTATTACCGCCTCCGCTCCCACATTAACAGATCCTTCACCTCTTGTTCAATATGAAAATATCATCCAGGCTATTCATGATTCGGTTTCCAGCTCTATCCCCAACCCTTCTAACCCTCGTCAACACCCTAGACTCAAATCCAAGCCCGCCATCTGGTGGAATAAGGACTGTACCGATGCTAACAACGCTCGTAAAGCGGCTTGGACATCCTTTCGTCGCGCGCAAAATATTGAAAATCCACAGGGCAGCCGTCGTTAATATGACTTCTACGCTCGGCAGCATCGCGGACAATGGACAAGAAGGATATTATCCATACAGATGCAGCAAGGCTGCGCTGAACACAGCGACGAAGTCGATGAGCATGTTCGCGAATGACGCGAGAAGAAAGGGTTCGGATTCGTTGATGAAGAATTCACTCGATCTATTCACACTCAATTTCAAACCTTTATTCGACAAAAACGGATCTGTTACACTGTCAATGTTATTGCGCGAATATCGAAAGCGATACCAAGTGATCGTCGCTCGCGGTACGAACAAGCCGAAGCGTACGCGAGGAGAGACGATATTTAACTGAATTCAATGAGTAACACGAATCTCGTCCAATTCTTCGATTCCCCGTCCAATGCAAAACAAATACAGCGTTGCCGAATAATAATACATGTAGAGAGGAAAAATTAGAGTCGTGTAGCGTAGAGAGTAACCGTTTGGCCACAACACTTATCGAAGCTAAGAGACTAGAGGCAATTGCAAAAAAAACATTCAAAAAAGCTAAAAAAGACTCCTGGTCTAAATTCACAGAATCTATCGACTTTCGCTCCTCTTCAAAACTTGTTTGGTCAAAGATCAAACGTTTTCGTAATCGAAACCTACCAGATCCGTCATCTCTCCCGAACGATATCAATTCCATCGATAAAATAATGAATCTCATCCCTTCGATTTGCCCCCCCTCCTGTTTCTTCCCAAATTTTCCCAGTTCTTTCTCTGAAAATTTACAACTCGACTCCCCCTTCTCTCTTATAGAACTCAATTCGGCCATTGATCAAAGCAAACGTAATTCAGTCCCTGGGCTCGACAAGATCGACTTCAACATAATTTCTAATATACCC
>JABFVB010114799.1:0-11161 GCA_018812205.1 Adelognathus sp. PSUC_FEM 10030001 | reverse complement strand
AATATGAGCAATAAAAACATTTTCTGATGGGAACTTGGACCAGGGTTTGAAATTTGAAATGATTGTCATCATAATTAAAAATGAACTGAAAAGTAGCGAATAAATATCCGATTCCGAAGCCGCAGTAGACAGAAGATTAATTCATTATCGGTCACAGTCGAAACTACCGAGGAGGAGCAGTCGACATTCTCTCGCAAACGTGAGCGAGGCTTGGAAAGCTCCGGCACAGACTATGACGGGAATAAACAAGCGTGTTAGCTCGGCGAGGCGAGCAAGCAAGCAACGTTTCCAGCTGGCTGTTATGCGTTGACGTTTATTTGCGTGAAATTTCGTTCTACCTTGGTCCCGGGGCTTGGATGGTGCAGCTTCCTCCATTCAACGCGGGAGTTAAACTTCAATCCTGGCCGAGTTAATTGCCGCTGTGTGGTCTGCCTTGGTATAGTCGACATCCGAGATATAATACAGCGTACATAACGTTTCGTCGAGAGGAGCTTGCGGGTCCGGTCGCGATCGTGGACACAATGGAGTACGATACAAGAACCGGATGGCGCGCGCATCTTCTCTTTCCTTCACTCCATCGTCATCTCCGTCCACGATACCGCGCGTTCATTCCGCTTTTCGCTTGAGCCTCCGCTTCTTCGGCTGTGGCTCGTTTTCGTCTTTTTACAAACCATCTCATTCGTCGTCGTCGTCGTTCGGAGCCGCTAATGATCTCGGTCTTGGACGCGGGGATTCCCGTGCTCTCTGTCCGCGGGACGGTTACATTCCAAGCGATAACGAGTCCCGTCGGGACAACGAGGGAAAACATCTCGAGTGAGAAAGACGAGGAGTGAAAGAGAAAAATGCACTGAGGGCTAGTTGGAGACAGTAGAAACCCCGGTGAAGCGGGAGGATAAGAGCTAGTCGGAGATAATGCGCAGCATGCTCAATCCTCTTCTGCTCGTCCTCATCTCGAGCCTCGAAGGAACTCAATGACCGTCAAGTGCAGACAGAGGCGGAGGAAGGGTGAACCGGTGAGAGGGCTACGGAGGTACTGGGGTAGCGTGGCTCACTGACAGTGCCGTGGATTCCCTTTGGAATTCCTGCGAGGATTGCACTGGGATAATGTTCCAGTCGAGATCAGAGTACTCCCATTGGAGTACGCGCGTTATATACAGCACGAGTCGGAGCTGATCGAAGAAGCGTGCTACGGTGGAACGATCACGCAGCGTTGCTAAAGCGTATATCGTGGATATCTCAGTCAAGGGCGAGATGCGAGTCCCCCCGGCGTCAAACACGATGCCGATAAGCGCGAAGTGTCACGAATTCAGCGATACAGGTATTTGTCCGCAGCTACAGGGAATGAGTGAGAGAGAGGAAGATGGATATAATGGTACACCTGAACTGGGACTTCCCAGGTGAATCTCGTATCAGCAGATGTGCGTATCGTAGCGACCGAAGACACCCTCGTGCAATGTAAAGGGTTACAACACACGTGATGTGGAGAATAGTCTGCATAGCTACTGTGCTCTGGGTGTAACAAGACCGCTACACGGTACCCAATTATGGATCTCTGGTAGCGCGAGTTCGGGACAAACCGTTGGTTGATGCTGCCGCGCGACTTGGCTCGTGTGTTGCCGTCGGGGTAACATATACCTCCGACTGTTCGGGTATAGGCTGCGCTAGCTCGTAACTCGGTGCCTGGTGGGTACAGCGCGACCGCCAGTTTGCTGATAGCTAACCCGCACACCGTGGGGAATCAACTGATTTTCCTCGGGAGAGTTACGACTGAGTCCCAGTAGTTTCGCCGTAGGCTACGAGCTTCAACTCGACTAACAGGAGGCAAGGGTGGAGAGGGTCGCTACAGAGTGCGATAGATACAGTTCAGGAGAGGCGAGAAGGATAGGCAAGAGAGAGAGAGACAGAACTCCGAGAACTCCTGTAAACCAGCTTTATTCGGGTCGAGCCAAAATTCATTCCTCCGTTCCCTCGTCTCGTCTCGGCACAGTCTACCGAAGGAACGCGCCCCCGACGCCGAGGCACCGTCGACGACGGTCACGCCTTGCCGTCGCCGTTACGACGAGGGCAATGGCTATGGCATGGCCAGTAGTAACAAGCAGACCGGTGGTTAGTTTTCGGATTCAGGGTGGTTGGAGAGAAGGACGACGGAGGTGGGGTATTCACGGATAATAGTAATTCGTTTCAGTTTCTGGGGCTTCTCGTGCTCGCGCGAGCATCTCTAGCCTCCATTGGTAGGTTTGTGCATCACCACCTCCTTCCCCGGTTCTCCCCGCTTCTGTCCCACGTCTCGGGTATATACACTCTTCCAACGCTTCGTCTATCCACCTACCGCGCGTCCCTGCCGGGTTCCTAAATCATCAGATAATTACTTTGGTAATTAATTACAACTCTGTTGGGCCGTGAACCTACCGCGCTGGCCCACGCGCTTACAGTGGTTAAGGGGATTCGGTCGCGCGAGCGAGGAACCGAGCTCACTAACAAACGAGCCCGTAGTACCTCTCGCACTCGCACTCTCTCTCTCTCTCTTTATGCTTGCCGACCAGCCAGCCAAAAGCGCGTTTTCCATCGCCGTGATACTCCCCTCTCGCTCAGTAACCCTCCGTCACTTTCGCCGCAGCGCAGTGAGGGAGCGAGTGAACGAGTGCACACCGATTCCCCTTCTGTGCCACTTTCCTCGGCGAAGTCGGGCATGGGGCAACCTACTTTCCATCATTATTTCGATTAGAAACTACTCGTCAACTTGGCTCGATCCGTCGTGCAATATCCAGACAGCGCGGAAACCTCGGCACTGGCTGGTAGAGTTGCGAGTTTCCATGAGGCTTCTGCGGGCATCTAACTTAGAAAATTTTTGAGCGGGGACAGTCATCCGTAGGATCGAGTGAAATATGATTGATATGCATTCCACGTATCGCCATACAGCAGTCGCATCCCATGGAAAACACATCGTTAATGCTATCGTTTGACACACGGAACGTCTAATGATATACGACGAAACAAGCTAGAAATTTGGTTACTCTTATCGGACCCCTGTTAATCCGTCTACCCTCTCTCTCTCTGTCTCTCGCGTAAGTATTCCCCATGGCGCAGAGACGCGTACGGATCGTTAACGACCCGAGAACCGTACACTCTATTTATCAGTCACGCAACGATTCCTCCGGAACGGTCACTCTTTGCTGTCCCGAGGGAGGGATCAGCGTATCCTCCGGAATTGAGAGATTAGTCTAGCCATTAGTTGATTGCAATTCTCGAAACAAAATCTCTATAATTAATGACATCGGAGCGGCAGTTTACTAAAATCTCGTTTATTTTTTTAGCTTTTCTCGCAACTCTAAATCTCTGAAATGTGTATATGATGCTGAGGATTGCAGAAAAACATGGAACAGGTGTAGATATACTATAGTTAGATGAAACCCCGAAGACGAAGTTGCTTTCTTACCTATCGTATCATAACCTCAAACAGACGGGTTTCTGAACGGGATGCACGGTTCAACTCAAGGGTAAGTTTGACAACCCTTACACGAAGCTTGCGTTTGGGTTGCTGCGTACCCTGATCAATGAAAGCGATCCGTCTTGTCGCGAAAACCCCAACATGATGGGGCGGCACACCCGACCAATATCTCACTCCTGCCTGTCTCGGCGCGGACCTCATCCTCCATCCACTACAACCCTATATCCTGCGCGGAGACGCACACATACACATACACAGCCGCATTCACCTTTTCGCTGCGGGTACTCCACGTTATAACCGGGATATACATACACTCCGCTCGTTAAGCGAGGCTCTCTATCGTTCGGGGCGAGCAGCCGGTCGTTAGGTTGGATGGTCATTTGCAGTCCTCGGATTTCGACCATTTCGGGAGTTCGGTTTGAAGAGGGGTCAGCCGTTACGGTGTCAATGGGCGACGTGAAAATGCAAAAAATCCGAGGACGAGAGTCGGACAACTACGAGGACGAAATCCCACCTATATTCACACCTAGAATAAAATGCCTACCCACTTTCTCTGCATACGTGATCGAGTTTTTGACGCGCGAATGCACAGATCCCTCCGCCCGTCCGCACTGAGACCAACATCTCACCTATCTTGCCCTCACACTTGTCGGTCCGATAACATCTTCCGTTATTTTTAATTATGTCAGGGACGCGACAAAGAACCGTAATATTTATAGTCAACCGGTTACTCTCCGATGTTACGTACTTGTTATAGATGAGTTGAAATGAGGGTGCGAGAAAAGGAATGAGCGCGAGTGGGATAAAGAGTACGCATAAAGAGAACGGTGGCGGCAGCTCGTCATCGTATCTCGCAGAGGTTGGTTATCGTCAAAAGAGTGGAGGGGAAGTTAATACGCCGGTGATACGTCGGTAAGCAGAAGGCTGAATGAGGGTGTGTGTGTATAGTATGTATACTCTGTGTACCGTATGTCAGCGGATGCATACCTCTGTATATGTGTGTCTGTGTATACGCGGCGAGAGAAGGAGAGAGACGATAGAGGCGGTGACTGGCGTCTTCTCCGAGGCGATAATGTTGCAAATTTATATTCCAAAGGCGAACGGGTAAAGCTGCTGAATGTGCACTCTTGGCCGAACGGACGGGGGGGTAGAATGGTTGGTAACCCAAGATGCTGGCTTCCCGGGGCCACATACAGCGTACATGCCTTCGCTTCTTATCCTTCTCCATCTCCTCCTTCCTCCACTTCTTCCTCCACTTCTCCCAGTCGACTCGTCCGCTCGTCCCATGCCAAAAGCTTCCCTCGCTCACCGTGAGTCTCTTTCCAAGTTGTTCATTCTCCACACTTCGATTCGTTTTCTCTTTCTCACAGTTGCACCCGCTCAACCGAGGTCTTCGAGTCCAACCGTGCCTACTACCGCCACTCACAAATTGACGGCCAATTTTTCACCCATGGCCACACTCCTTTTTCTTCCTCCTCCATTCTCTTTCCCCGCTCCTCCGCTATCTTTATCTTTCTCTTTACTTTCCAACTCGGTCGTACTCTGACGTTTCTACTGCCTTAAGCACACGTTTTCATTCTCTCTCTTCCTCGTATTCATCCTGTGTACTGCAACGAAGGAACGGCTCACTCCCTTGCATCTCAACCACCGAGACTGGATACTACTACGTTCTCCCCACTTCATCCCGTCTCTTGCCAGCTCTTTCCTCTATAATATATAACTCGACGTTTTCTTACTACCGCACACGTATAGTCGTTTCTCCGGCATGGACCACTCGAATCGATCCCCGTCTAGTGGGATAAAACGATAGAGGGAGTGCCCATATACGAAGAAAGAGAGGAGTGAGGGTTGCAAGCACACAGGCCCCTTTACGACTGTCTCGATCGACAGTACCACGTTCGTGCAGAATTGATGAAACACGGCGAAAAGAGCGAGTGAGAAAACAAAGACACGCGGTAACTTCCCACTGTGGCCATCTCGGACTGCACCGTCACATACCACCTTGTCTAAAAACACACCGAGAGAGCATACATTCTTCTCATATGTACTCCACAGATCTCATCCCCCTACTACACATAACACTAGCAAAATTGTTAATCGTGACTGATTCATTTCTGGTGTCTCTTCGAAACTCCTGCACCAAAGCCGGAATATTGGGAATATTAGTCTTGGTGATTGCAAGAAGGAATCATATCCTCGTCTTCTTTGAGTTCGCCGACATACTTTAACATACCAATCGATTAACCATCCCCGCCAGCGTTTTCAAGTTGTCTCCTGGGACGTTTCGTACGGAAACGACCGGACGAAGTTTCCTACACGTGGGTGCAATATACTTCCTGCATCACAGAGACGAAGCCGTTATCTTGTAATTCAAAGTCAGAGTCCAGCGTGGCGAGTGGACAGATGAGGAGAGAAGAATAAACGGTCCAACGAGCGAGCATCGACGTAGGTTGGTGCTGATATTGGCTGCGAATGTGGTGAGGTTGCCGCTCGGCCGTACCCTCGAGAATTCCTTGGCCGATAACAGCCTTCCCCAAACCAGAAGGTTAAACCTTCCCTAATCTCTTCGACATCGCTCGCCACTTCGACTCTACCGGCCCAAGGGCTGTACGATGGTATGTACTCGACTATCTCGTAGACTTTGATGACACAAATTACGGTCGGGAGACTTCGTAAAAGCAAAGTCGCTTTCTCCAAAGCAAGAAACATGGTATTATGAGCTCACTGAAACGATTGAAGCATCACTGCCAAAATAATAAAAACTCGAAGTTCATCCTGACTAAATCGTTGATTATTCAATTTATTCATACTTCTATATGAATTCTGTCTGATCCGAGTATCCTACGCAGAGAAGAAGGATGAACACCTCTGGTCGATTCATCTTTGGGATTCTGGTCGGGAAATCCTACCATTGAATCTTGCGACCGTGAGTGTCGAAACACTCTCGAGCATGGATTCGATGTCACGAATTTTGACGCTCGAGCTCATCCGCAGTGTTGGCATTTGCCGTGTGGCTGATGTTACGAGTCACCCGCGGAAAGGCGAACTGGACATGACGCTGAGGGGCGTTTTCGTGTGAAAGCGAACGCTGGTCTGTCATTAACCACGAGTTTTTATTGCCACCCCCTTGTGTAGATCGATAGGACAAGTGAGAGAGAGAGACAGAGACAAAGAGTTCGTGTGAAGCGGTCTAGGGTCATTCCGAGGCTTCGTCGTCGACGAATGGGGGTGGTAGCTGCGACGGGGGAAAGAGTCGGCTATCTGGACGTTGGAGCACCAGAGTTCCTGGACCCTGCTCACCGATAGTAAGAGAAAGACAGAGAGCGGGTTTGCGGTATGTAGAGAAAGGGCCGAGAAGTGGGCAGACGCCACTTTGTGCTGCATCGACACGAATTTGTATCCCCGCGGCCGCTGCGGCCTTTATCCAACCGGGAAAAGCCTCGCGGTAGTTATATGGCCGAAACTGCTGGTGCTCGTTGCTCGCTGGTTCAGACAGAAATTCGTCCCGTTCGGTGAATTTGGATTACGTGGTCTGTATTATATACATGCGGATTCAGCGTTTAAAGATATTCGGTATATGTATTCGTCTTCACAATTCTCACGACTGTGCATTATGTCCCATTCGAATTTCATTGACTGGATTGGTCAGCCTTTTGTGTCTAACCCGTTCCCCGTACACATGCGTACATGTAGAAACACGGAAAATCCGTGTGCCTATTATTGCCTCCGACCTGGAGGGCAATGCGTGGAGGCAATGAGAGTTATCAAGCACTGGAATTCAATGAGTATTCCAGATACGATTCCCCCGTGATTATACCGACTCGTGTACAATGCCGCTAGACGTTTATTCCACCGTGCTGTTGAACTTGTGCATACACGTTGACTCCGCAGGCTGCAATATTCATGGCGTGTGCATGAGCAGTCCACGTGTGTGTTTGTGTGTCTTTATGTTGGTGGCCGGGGGAATTCGCCGGCATCGTGCAGGCGGCTGAGGGTGAAACGCTAATTCCGCGAAGCCCGCCTTCCTGATAATCGTGAAAGGCACCCCCAAGCCCACCCCTTTCAAGCCAACGACCACAAATATAGACGATCTCTCGGTCACCCCACCATTTGTTATTTCCACACGGTCATTCTTCCTCATTCTCTACTTTCGTTCGCGAGAAGACTTGAGAACATCTGTATACAATTTAACGGTACGTCCTACCCCCCGGTACGTTTCCGGAGTTGGCCGCTGGATGGCCGCAGGCCGCAGCGTCTCGCACAGGCGAAACGTACGCGAGAAGCGAATATGAACCCTACCTATCCTATCCTCGCGGTCCATTCCCACTCCTACAAAGACTTGACCACTAACTCAAGTCGAGGATCCCCATGATGGGACCTCGCATATTTTTATCCTATATTAGACTGCATAAGCACGTATGATGCGGTAGTTAACCAGCATTCATATGTGTCTCTGAGCATAGTAGGCTCATGGTTGGAGGAGGGTATTCACCTTTGAATCCATTCATGGTGCCCTCCAACTCATCCTACCTCCCTCCTGCCACACTCTGCAAGGTTATTAACAAACACAAATTGTGTTATAAAGGGGTCAGCAAGCCAGGTGCCTCCTTGAGCTCCGACAGTGTGTCATGGTCCTTCTTCTCCACACAGCCTGTCCAGTGCACGAACTCTGTTCCTTCCGCAAGGAAGACGAGGATTAAAAATCCTGCTTCCAATACTTCGGCTATGAACGGAATATCGAAACGTTTCAAGATATATGAATGATACATACATATATAAATGTATGTACGTATGTATGTATTGTGCAAACACGTGCAGGCCTGTAGTGGCACGACGATTGAGAGGGTCACCCCTTTCGCAGCGGCAAACTCGAGAGCGACTCAAGCAGGGTCAAGCGATGGTCGATACTCGACACCTCGATTCCGGTATGGGCCTCCTACTCCTTCCATGTACGGCAAACATTTACCGAGTAATCGTCGATCGATTCGCGCGCGAGGCGGTACATGCGAATGTCCGAGGCGCCCATGAGATAAGGCTAATTCTTTGCCAGAGGGAAACCAGCCGCCAGTCTGCCTATGCACGATCAAGCGTATACCATAGCTTCAATCGTTTTCGCGCTACCATCTGTGCGACAATTCGCTAATTATCCATCGCGGCCTCGTGAGTACGTCAGCATATCTCGATGAGTGAATCGGTTGATCTGGCACTGAACAACAGTAACGTATCGAGTTCTGAATCAATTGTCGATCGATCATTTTGTGACTGAACGAAAATTCGCAAACGCGCCAAAACAGCTGATTTGTCACGCACCGTTATCACCATCATCGGTGAAAAACAAAACAACGACATTATCGACCGCGGTGATATGAAGAGAGAAGTAGAGAGAGGTTGTGTATACATATGAGTTTGGTCGTAAAACAAAAGTTTGTCGCGGCAGTAGTGCATAAAGGATGACAGAGAGACGGAGAGAGAGCTGAGTCTGCTGAGACATACTCCCACCTCTCGAGAAACTGCAATAGACCGACGCGGTGGCAACGTCCTCCGTGTGGCATTATCCGGGCGCAAGAGCGCGAAGTAGTAGCTTGTGTTAACCTATGTAGCACGTATAAGTGAGGATTTCTGTGTGAGAGAGAAAGAGACACAGCGATGGGCCGATTTCAACTTCACCACGGGAGTATATCTAACCTTACTCCCCAGTTACAATTCGTGCATCGACGTGTGGTTCTCCTCTCTCTCTCTCGCCCACTTTTTCTCTCCTTCTGTGATGATTTCGTCGTGGTTGGTGGTGTGCATACATAGCCTAGCTACTCTGGTGTCGTATCCATAATGCGGGGAGCTTAGCGCAGCGCGTGTTATAGGGACACGCCGTCCTATCTGTACGTAACGTTGCGCTGGCCCAGAGAAGATCGGTATAGGTGGCAGGTTGCAGAGCAGTAAACGCAGCGGAGGATGGGAAGAGGGAGGAGTGAGCCCGGGGTGGGCAGATTGAGGCTTAGGGCGACGGCAAACAGCATCAATTTGGCATGGCGCCACTACGCACGCTGATGGATACACGACTGATACGCCGACGAGAGGCCACACACGTACGGGTCGCTAACGCGCTCACTCTCCATTACAAGAGAGTCGGAGAGGGACAGAGGGAGTAGATCGTGTGTGTGCGTGTGTGGGGAAGGGCGGGAGGATATATATATATACAACGTAGTCGATGTCCCTTGCGATTCGTATACTCTTGATCCCCTCCGCTCCCACAGTCGACCATCCTCTGTATATATGCGAGAACGATTTAATTAAGCCAATTTGGTGCCATGTGTCCATGTGTAAGCATGTGTGTGCTTGCGATATCGTTTGTGTTCGTTATACCCCATGTATGATATATCCAACGAGCATTTACCCACCAACGATTCAACTACCCTTTCATATTTTTTTCCTTTCCTTTCATCAGATAGGAAATATGATGTGGGCCTAACAGTTTTCGCCAAGTATGTATACGGAGAGTGTCGATACACCGAACATGGCTGAGAGCGCAAAGAGGCCATTCCAGGGATTCAGTCCGACAACAATAATGCAGTACGGCAGTGGGAAATCACGCGTATGTTACGAAGCATACAGGTTGAATTATACGCAGCGAGGTACTTTGGCAGAGTGGTGCACAGACGTTTATGTGTACAAATGGCGAATTGTCGATGTGCGGTACCGAACGCATATCACAGAATGATATTTCATGTTCCAATTTCTCGTGAAGCGACTTCAGGGACGGTTGCGTATACGTGTTGAGGTATATGAGCTGCGCACTCACAGTGAGAGCGAACCGACGCAGCGCCGAAGCGTGTGCTACGATAAGGGAAGATCCGATGGAACGGACAGGTGAACGGAGCGTCACTGTCCGCACTATCTGCTAGTTCCGAGATGATGATGCATGCCAAAAGCCGAACCTAGTTTCTCTTTAGCCCCCGATGGCGTACTCTCGCGTCCACCTACCTGGTCAGTACCGATCCGATGGTCGCGTACGCGTGTACATACCAAATATCGTACGGATGTACGCCCGACCACCGGCAACCACCGATGCGCACACTACAACCCCATAACACTGTACGAAACGTGGATCGGTGTCTGTGTGTGTCGGCGAGCCAGCCTCGACCAATATGTCGGTCATCCTCTAAATCACTGCGATTTACGGCCGCGTGCGAGGCCACTATCGACGCTTGCCCGGTCGCGTATATACCCAACAACGGAACGCTACGCTGTCACCGCTGTCCTCCCGGTGCCCGATTCGCGCGCGTTTTCTACCCTGTCTCTCACTACGCGTGAACCCGTTATTTGAACATGAGCACCGAAAGCAGATTTCGAAATTTCACCGTTACTCTAAATTTGGCACGAGTCGTGTACACTGTCACGGGTTTTCATAATTTCCTGAGTAACTGCTGTGTAATTAACACCCGGAAAAAAAAAACTATTTTTGAGAAAAGTAATGATTGGACGATCATTTGATGTTTTTCTCAGTTTATCCAGAAGGAAAATATCTGATAATTACAAATCTTTTTGGTTTTTTTGTAGCTCAGACAAAAATTACGAACTGCATCTATCACGACAATTGGAAACTACAGTGGCAAGACGCTCACGGGCAGGATTCATTGCTCTGCATCTACTTGAGAAATTACATTTTTACACTTCGAATACATAAGAAAATATGGGCAGCGGGAAAAAACCTCCGGA
>JABFVB010114688.1:0-11165 GCA_018812205.1 Adelognathus sp. PSUC_FEM 10030001 | reverse complement strand
ATTGGCAAAGAAAAAAATGGAAATTTGCGAAAATTGAAGGGGACTGTTGCAATTAGCCCCAAGCGTTAGTCCATGCTTCGATAGGCTATTTCAGAGGAATGGATGAAGATTATGGGCAACGATAGGGCTCAAATTGGAGCTCGGAGATCCAACTTTCCATACATCCCCCGGTTCTTTCCGCAAAGTGAAGTTATTTTGCGAGAATCACATTTTACGTGGAACTAATTTTTTTCACTCGAGAGGGCCGGAAAATCAAATTTGATCGGCAATCAATTCAGGGACGTCGGACGAAGTAAACTTTTTGTGAGTACAACGTACAGCAACACAGACATCCAGACATTTTTTATAAATATGATTTTCCGACATTTTGGAATATTCTAGACACGTTAATTAATATCTCGAAAAAATTTGAAAAAAAAATCAGGAAGTAATATGTCACAAAATTGAGTGTACATTTTTTCCCGTTTTTTCGAAACATCGTTCAAAAATTCAATATCCATGCGTGTTGTACAAAAATTTTGAATGCACATGTACCCTATGAATGTAGAGTCGCACGTGCGATAAAGAGGCACCAACACACCGTTCTCTCACGTTGGTGCTGCGAGGGACGCGGCAGCGCGGCCAAGAAGCCCGGATAGATGCCAAAACGTGCATTATCGAGCGTGCACCGGCACTTGGCAACTCGGTCGTTAACGGCACGAGTGTTAACGCAGAGTTGTCGCGATGTGTGCGTGAACGATTCACCGAATGGTGGGGGAGAGATTCAACTCAGCTGTGAGAGGTGGGTCTGTCGTAGCACAATTAATGTCACACTGTCCACCCTCGACTGCCGGACCCATAAATTCACCGAGTTAATAATCACACCGCGGACTATATCGTTTCCAGCGCTGTTTATCGCCGCTCGTTCTTTATGCGATTTCATCCTTTTGATGGCTTCCAGCCGTAAAGAACCTCTGTGCGAAGAACCTCTGTGTGTAAAAAACATGATTGTATCGCACCTCCGGAATGACGGTGCGGCAACTTGTACGACAATTTCGTAAGAGATTTCACAATGTTGATACGAGAAATTCTCGTTTGTAATTGTTGAGGAATATCTCACTTACGTGCTGTAAGGTTCGAGGTCGAAATTAAAAATTTCAAAAAACTGCCAACTGCTCGATGTGAAATTGAAAATTGAATCTAACTTATGCAAAATAATTCTCAGAAGGATAAATAATACGCATTACATGCTCACAATATATATTGTCGATTCGTAATCATAATAATCAATCATTTTCATCACACTCAGGAAAAATATGCTTCGAAAATAAGAAAGATTGATCGATTATTATCATTATGAATCGACAGTATATATTGTTAACGTTGGGTATTATTTTAAAAGATAAGAAAATATGGATCTTGCATAACAATATTTCCAAAATGTCACGATAAAATAGCTAAAAATAAATAAAAATTAAATTGCCAAATTTTTTTGCAACATTTTTTCTACACTGATTTATTCATAACTTTCATAATACTTACCATGCTAAATCAGTGTTCTCATCACCGTCCATATAATCGATTTTTTTCAGATTTTCATTTGATCGGAAATTATTCCGAATTCTCCCCTAAACTCAATTTTCCCCCAATCCAACAATGAGTCCTCCTTGAGCTGTATTTGCGAATGTAGTTGACGAATCGTCCGAATACTTGAGTGTAATGGGTGCACTTAGAGAAGGATCTATTTGAAATTACCAGATATGTGGTAAAAACTACCACATATATGGTAAAAACTACTAATTATACGATAATTTTTACTATTCTGCCGGCAATTTCTACTCGATCCTTTCCTGAGAGTGGTTTCATGGTGAAGACATGTGAAAAATTCTTTACCTGTTACACATGGTTCAAAATTGAATGGTGCCAAAACCGCAATTTATAAACATAACACACAATTCGGAGAAAGTTCGTCCGTACACTGGAATGGAACGAATTATTCTCGTTAGAATGAAAGTTAGGTTGACATGTGAAACCTTTTTTTTCCGTTGATTCGTTAATAAAAACAAACGAAGGGTTGAATATCCGGACTCGGAAATAGACGACTCACCATTTTCAGCATTCAATTCTACCGCAGTTTGGCACGACGGTCTTCGCGAATCTTCGGCATCACTGGGATGCAAGAGTAACTGATGCGAAGGTCTCGAGTGATGCCTCGACGTTATCCTGTGCAGATGAACATTGTTGAGCACAGTGCTGCTCGACGCTCGACTCAGAGCTTCCCTCTGTCTAACAGCTTCTTTGTAAATCTTGCAGTACATGATGATCATCACGACCCCGGGGATCCAGAACGAAACGGACGAACTTATCACAGCGTAGGCGCGATTCACCACGAAGATGCACACCTGATTGATAACGTCGATCGTCATAATAGGAACACTCGGTTGCGCTCAATTTTCAGTGATGACAAAACCAATCAAGCCCTCATGCACATTGACAGACCAAAAATATGTTATTGTAATGAAGAGACCGAGGGTAATATCATATTGATACCAAAGAGTGGAAATAACAAAGTTGTCTCAAGTTCCAGAAAACGTGTCCTCTCGCCATTCAAAGTCTCAGTCACATTGACAGACCAAAAACATCTTCTAGTAACGCAGGAACCATTCAAAACTGCTGTTGAGGCGTGAAGGTGAAGAAGACTCGAGTTGCTTCGAGCTTCAGAGAACATGGCATTACACGATCCAACCCCTCATCTACACTTATAAACTAGGAACATCATCAAATGACAAAGATGCCTACCGGCGACCGTCTTTCGACGCGAAAGACTGTAAAGGCTCAAGTTGCTTCAAGCTCCAGGAAACGTGACCTCTTGAGAACCAAACCCCTGTTTACATCGGCAGGCCAGAAACATCTTTCAATAACAAAGAAACTACTGACGAACTCCCATCAACGGAATAGTCTGAAAAGACCCAAGTGGCTTCAAGCTCCAGGGAACATGACCTCACGGAATCTGCCTTCAACCAATCCTACACCACATTCCCTCGGAGATCATCCATAAAGTTGGGAGCCATGAATGAGAAATGAAAATGCAAAGCCGATATTGAGAGAGGGCGTCGATAAAGTGAGGGTCGAGTCGGCCTATGCCAAGAATCGCCTTTGTCATCAACGACAAAGACGTCTGCTGGGGAAATGCGCGGTACGACGTTGATACGGGAAAGACGTCCTAAGACCCGGGACAAGGCGTGGCACCCGTGACCAAAAGCGATATGTTCCGTGATTTTATTTCTTCTATTAGAGGCCAGTCTTCTACCAAGAAGAAGGAAAATCGTGTGGGTCGAACCCGGCGTAAAGCCCGATGGCAGTATAGACGGCGGTCAGTCAGTCACCGCAGGTAGGGTGGGAGAACACCGGCTGTCCGCGATCGAGGGTTGCCACTTTCTAGACGGACGAAGCCGCGGACGGGTCGACGGTGACGCAATTAATCTTGCAAGTTGGGGTCTTTCTCTCTGTGTATGTGTCGCGTGTTGCCGCTTAGATTTATACGACACGAAATCGCCCACACCTGTTCGTGCGTGCCAGCAACGCGAACAGCTACCGAAGATCCACTTTTATGAACATTCGCTCGTGTCCTCGTTGTCTCAACGTCGCTCCTCTTTTTTTTTTCATCTCAGCCCACCCGGAGATTATGGTAGGAAATTCGCCTAGGTGATTTCGGAAACCACCCAGCAAGGTCCACCGGTCATTCGGAACTGATTGCCGGTCGTTTGCATCGCCGACGTTCCGGAGTCAATGGGGTGTCATGGTGGTTGACCGAATCTGCCTAGAGATACGAGGGATTGATGGGGTTTCATTATTCTCTGGTTGCCAGACTCACGGAGAACCATCGAACTTCGACGGTCGAGTGAACGCTTGAGATATGGATAGAGGTCACGCAGTTCGTACCGCCGTGTACCAGGGGCGTAGATTGGGCGTGTTGACATACCCTTTTTATAGCGAATGTGGTGAGCGATGCTGAAGTGATTGGGAAATTTGTCTTGTGATGTTTGGGATCAATCTAATCGAACGAGGACCTTTGTTTTCTGTCAAGACGGTAAAGCTGGTTGATGGTCGTGTCAACAGAATTTTCTTGTATCCAATCTGCGAGTCCATACTGAAGTAATTGGGGAATTAGTAAATTAGTTCTGTGATAGGTGAAATCAATATGATGGTATTCAAACTATGAAGACCTTAAAGTCCTGTTTGCTTCTCTGTTTCCAGCTAGGTATCACTCGTCTGGCATGAATACTTTAGAGCCTGTTTGCAGTTGAATAGAAACATCGGAATAGATACATCGAGAACAAAATATATGTTGGGGCATCTCGTTCATGCAGCAAGTGTTAAAACAATGACAAGCTTTAAAAGCTAAGTCATCACTGAAATTCTGTTAACCTGATATTCAAGTTCTAATGATCAAAAAGTGAATGGAGGCAAAATTGAGGTTATGATCGATGAAGCGCCTCAGCTTTCCACGAGTCCGAAATGGCTAGGAAGACCACAGAATGCTCCTCTGGTTTGGTCTGAGACTGGTAATCCGAAATCTGTTTGCAGTCAAATCGGAAGGTTAGGATGTGAACGATACATCTCTTCGGGTGCCATGCTGATTCATAACTCTAAAAGTCAGGAGCTGTGATGCCAAATTCTGCAAGTTCATGTTACAAACATGCGGTCGTCTAGGGTTTAAAAATCGGGCACGATAGCCCACATGAGATGACCAGAGAACAAGTTGCTGGTTATCAACAGAGCGAAATACCGGAGGGAATTAACTATGAGATTATCACAGGCCAACTTCCGATAATCAGTCCGGTGCTTAAGAGGAAAAACTTGATGCGGGCAGCCAAAAGTCTATAACAATCGATATGATGAATCCGTTGATCCGAAATCTTGTGTACACAGGGGAATGTTCCCCGTCGGGACTTTCGATATTCCAGTAATGCCACCACGTATGCTCCAAGGGCTTGACGCGTGCTTAATCTTCACCTTTTTTTTTGCTTCGCATTTTTGCTCGTTCAAGGGTAACGCGTGCGTGCGGTTGCGGGTGATTGAAATGACGCCATTAATCTCTCGTGTTGGAACAACGGTGCTCGAATCAATCAATTACCGCGTGCTCGGGCGACACGAGGGCTTCGGGCTCGAGAATTGCTGGGGGTTGGATGGCACAGAAACACCCTCTCGATTTAGGGGTGCCGTCGCGTCGGTACGAACGATGAGTCGAACACGAGTGAAGACAGAGCAAATGGGAACGAACCCCGAGGCGAATCGACGATCACTGGCGAATGACTTTTATGTCGTTGGCACGAGGCAACCACACGTGTAAGCTGCTGTGAGTGAACTGACGTGTCACTCCTGCAATATCGCTGGAAAAACGAGAGATGGCTGAAGCGAAGAATCACGCTTCTGGAAAAAGCTCCACTCTATTTATTTCTCAATTGGCATTTTTATTGAAGTTAATATTCATCGCGTTATCTTTGAAAAATCTCAACAACCCTTGAAAAGATTGATTAGAGTTACGGCATATTCGACTGTATTGTAGTTATCGGTAATCGCAACAATAAAGGTGGCAAAGTGGCGTTCAGTGACCCATTTCGACCACTCTCACGAGTCTATTTGACGACTTTTGGCGTGAAAAATTCATGAATGCAAGGCCAATGAAGCGCCAGAACTATCGATCGCCTTTTCACGCAGAGTACGAAGTTAGTTTCCGCGACTATTTATGGACAAGTTTTGTGTGTACCGAGGGATAAACCCGTGGGGAGGTGGTGAAGCGAATACATCATTTATGCAACGTCCCCGCGGGCAATATGACCCACAAGGATTATCTATCCCCGTTGCGACGACGTAGTGGTACAGGCTATTCTTCTCTCAGCAACGACATAACATAAGACTTTGCGCGGATCACCAACGCAGTTATTTACTTCCGTGGTTTCTTCGGTAAATGTTGGTTCCTCGGCTCATGTACAATGTATCCCAACCCAGTTCTTTTCGGGATGAGTTTATCAAAGTCGAACCCTAAACCATGCAGTGTCCTCGAATATACCTTTTTCGAGGAACATTCTCTCTTCCATACCACTTGAACTTCATTATCTATCACGAGAACCTAAACTGTATCTATAGTCCACCTTTCCTCGATCCATAATCTTGAACGATTCCTCCGCATGACTGACTGAGCCCTTTCCAACAACCAGGAACTACATAGCCACCGAATCCCCAAAGCCATCGATCCCGGCGCATCGCATCAGCAGTCAGAGTGCGAGCGTGGTGATACACGTAACCGTTCTATGGCTACAGGCCGAAGGGTAGCGTTAGTTCGAAGGGACACAAGCTTATGACGAACCCAAACTCGAACGGTCGAATATTGCCTAGGATCAAGTCCACCAAGTCACCGTTTCCCGAAGCTTTTGGTCTTCGTTCCAAAAACCCTTGTAAAGCTAGCCTCACGAAGGTGTTTCGTCGCTCTCAAAGTGTTTGCCATCACTGAACCCAACACTCCCCGAAATTCCGGCAATCGACCAAGATAATAGTTAGGACTCTATTGTTATTCTGGTGAAAGAGTCACTTGACTGGGATAAGTGTATTAACAATACCTCAGGATTTTTCTCGAGATAATCGAGATGTTCCGAAGTCGTGTACCACCCCATAAGGATCGGCATGAAGCTTATGAGGGCCGGCATAATCCAAGCGCAACCGAGCATTCCAGTCACGACTACCCTTCTCATTATCGCCGGATACTCAAGTGGTCTCACTATGGCGTAGTATCGGTCGACACTTATGCAGCACAGATGAAGTATCGAAGCTGTAGAAAAGTACACATCCAGAGAGCTCCAGACGTCGCACATGAATCTACCGAAGACCCAACGTCCGGACAATTCGACGGAGGCGTTGAACGTCATCGCGCACATTGCCACCAAAAGATCAGCGGCCGCCAGGCTCACCACGTAACGATTCGTTGGAACTCGAAGTTTTCGATGACGTCGCACACTCGCGATCACAAGAGCGTTGCCGAGAAGTGCAGTCACTATTATGCCGAGCATGACGAAGGCTTTGAGAACCAGCAAGGAAACGTCGACTTCCGGATCTTGGGCGTAACCAGCGGCCAGAGTCGTGCTGGGGCCCGAAATCAGGTTATCATTGGACTCGATGCTGCGAATACGCTCCACCTCGAGAACGTTCGAGAGCGTAACCAGCGAATCCTCCAGGAGCTCAACGCTGGACGAGTTGGCGTGATGATCCACCCGGGACGAACCATCGGAGTTGCTGTCCGCAGTCAGACGCGGACCAACTTTGTCCGGTTGCTCAGTGCAACCTTCCATGATTTCTTGGATCAACGGTCATTGTAGTTGTTGCAAAGGTACTGCGAGTACCCGCTTGACTTGATTTCCCCGTGAGCCAACAGAAACCAGACCAGCTTTTTCTTTTCCGGGCGTTCATTGTCCACTTGTCCGCCTGCATTCGCTGGACTGGAAACGATGAGCTCTCCGGCATTCCGTCACTGTTGCAACGTATCCCGAGACCACGCAAGGGTGTGCGCTCTTGGAAGTCCTTCAAACTTTCCCTTCCCGGTCTCCGAGTGGTGAAAGACCATCAGCATTGAATATTTGGTTCGTTGATTCCGAATTTCGTTGGTTCAACGTGAGCCCCCGGTAGTGGAACGAAGCCTCCAGTGTCAGAGCCGCTATCTGGAAACTCACTCGACTGAATTTTTCTTGAAGTGAGTTTTCGCGTCTGAAGAGAACTTCCTCGAGGGTTTCTCTCTCCATGTGGGTCACAACTTGCACAATTCCACGTTTCCTTGGATTTTCTCAGCATTGCTCGTACCAAGGCCAAATCCTTTCATCGGAGCTCGATTTGTTGGGTTAACATTGTTGTGAAATACAAAATTGACACAATCGTGGATTGTTCACGTTCTCACACTCTCTCGTTCGAGTCAAAGCGCGTATCGGCCCCAGTATTTCCACTCTCCTTTTCACCCTCGTCTTGGCAGACAGAAATCTTTTCCTTTGTGCCTCGGCATTGTCGCCTCGAGGCTCGGAAAAAGGGGGCAACGCGTCAACACAGTTAAAAGGTAGCTAGATGCGCGATTGTGGTGAAATTGTTCTCGCCACTTTGTTCGTTCTGTCAACGGAAGACGCCTCGGGCGTATTCGATGTACAACAGCCACGCGAACTTTCAAGAGAACAGTGAACCATTCCTGTGATTACGTCTGTGCGCGTGTTTCATTGCTCGAAGATTTTTCTTGAAACGAGATACAACGACGAAGAACCACGAAGGGAAGCTTTCAGTACGTGACGAATAGTTGTGGTTGGTTCTTCTTTTATTTATAAGTGTTCTCGCTGCATCAAGCACCTGTGGTACTTCGACGCTTTGTTAGTCCTCTTTCTACGCGTGAAGGTGAAGGAGTTTCGAGTTGACAATGGTACGTCTGGTCTCGTTTCATGATTGCTCAATGATTCTTCATCAAACAATGGACGTATCACAATTTTGGGTCTGTCCGATCTACTGTTAGGATTTTTTCTTGATTCAGATTCCTCGATATTTCGTCAAATTGTTGAGTAGGTCAAGTTTCTTTGTTCCCTTCCCGTATTTTCACACTACCTAGGATCAATCAGTGATATTTCGTCGAACGCTTGAGTAATCACTATTTCCAGTCTTTCTTGTATCCTAAGGCATTGTTCTTGATTGGGATGTATTGATCTTTCGTTTAATTATTCAATTCGCTCAACTTTTGTCTTTGTTGCGTAACCCTGGCTTCCTCCAAGGATTACCAATTATCCTTCCCAAAACGGTTCAACGGACACCAATATTGACCATCTTCTAGTAATTCAAGTCTGCTTTTATGATTCTGTCTTAACATCTCTCCAAGCGATGTTGATGTTCATTGTTATTCCTCCAAGAATTGCTCGATGATCGATCTCCAAATCATTCGATTACCTCAATGTCAATACCACTTGTAAATTTTCTTTAGTCCTCTTCTAGGATTCATAGCTCATTCCCAATCGAACAGTTACAGAATCTCAACATCAGTCCCTGTGAAATGTTGCTGCTCATCTTCGAAGACTTCGCTCCTGATGTTCCTTCGAACTCTCAACGTAGCTCGACGATTAATCCCTCCCTCTCTCTCTCGCACACAAGAAAATGAAACCAAGCGACAAAGTTTCCAACGCCAGCATTAACTCCGCGGTGAGCAATAGGGATCAATTGCCATAGGTGACGTTGGGTTCAAGGTGGCTGTGACATTACTCAGCTCTCCGTCGTCGATCCGTTGTACTTCATTGCCATTCGAGTGTGTTTGCTCTTGCCTGGGTGAATGGTGTACACAGACGATCCAGCGATAGCCGATGACCTCGGTTCGGCAGCACGATATTTCCTCAACGGGCTAGCTGCGGACTCGGTTCGATCGTCGAGATGGAAAGACCCCCCGGATCCGCGCGCTGACCACGCGAATTTGCATCGACGACGGAATTTAGCTTCGATTCCACCCCAACGTCCCGATGGCACTTTATCGCAATTTGGGTACCGATGTATGCGTCCGTTGTGTGCGCGTGCATCGCAGCCACAGTTTCCAGCAGAGTCAGCCAAGCGAATGGCGAATATCGAACGACACCGGACTGCAAACGTTAATTCCGTCACGACCGCGACTAATGGACCAGTTGGTGAACCGAACCGATGCAACAAGCGCACTGGACACTACTCGCTCGCACTGGACGCGCAATAGGCGTTTCATCTGGCACACGACGTATTATGCACAAACGTCGTCGTCGTCGCAGTCTCGTATTCATTTCCCCACGTTAGTTCGCGAGAGTCGGAAAGCCCCCCCCTGCCGCTATTGCATCGTCACTGTCTCTAGCTCCTCGTCGTCTTTCGTGTGAATATTAATAAAGACGACCGGTACCGAAGCTTGCCAACTTTGTGCTGAATGTTTTCAATGTCAGTACGCCGAGAACGTGCACCACGAGCGATGACACTGACACGCCACAGACGGGGAGAAACACACGCGCAACACAGCTGTGCAAAACCGGAAATCGTAAAGTGGATTCACTGAAATAACAATTCAACAACGATTATTCACTTGGTGAAAAAATTAACTTTCGGCTGAAAAAAAAACATATTTTTCGTATTTTTCTTTTTTTTGCACACTATAGGTAATGGCAAATTGCTGGTTTACGAAGGAAAACGGCAATTGACAGCACTGAACACTTCGCTTCAGGTGATTCACTGGTAATTATTGTTTTCACATGATTTTAGTACTCAATTTCTTTGGGGTAAAATTACATTGTCACACCGAACAATGATAAATTTAGTGCTTAAATTGTCAATCGGACTCACCATGGCATTTCAAACGACTGCAAGAAGTTAAAATCTGTTCGTTTTCTGACGTAAGTTTCTGAGAAATCAAGGATGAGCGTGAAAAAAAAATTACCGCGAAATCGCGAAGAAATTTGCTCGCGAATAAATTGTTACGCGTGAAGAACAGCGACGTACGCACGGTCGAACGTGTCGCAGATAAATGACGAAGAAACGACGCCGATCTTTGGTTCGCGTTAGCCGTTGGAGCGCAAAACTGAGAAGCTTCGAGTGCACGGTGCCGCGTTCGCTTACACGCCACCAACCACCACAAACTCGCGTCCTCGCTCGTATCGAGCGAGAAAGTAACGAATGCGCGGCAACTGTGTGGCGTTCTTTCTCTCTCGTCTGTTCGCTACCGATGGCAAATTCGACCTCGAGCTACCGCCAAAAGGAAGAGCCTCGATGGAGATGTAAATTGCTACTTTGGGTACGTTTAACCCCTCCCCAATATTGCCTCGGAGGTAATTCAATTTTCGTTAATGCTTCGCTCGCGGACAAGAAACTCGTTCGAATTTGCCGGTCTTATGTTTTTGAATTTTTTGATCGAATTTTGGAGGTACTTTGGCTCAAGGGCTACACTGCCTCCGATCTGCCTGAATCGATGCTCGGTCGGTAATGAAAACTATAAGACATTTTTATTGAATGGTGATGGACGTTTTGGAAAAACAAAAGTTGTGATTTTTCTGGTCCAATGTTTTTGAATTATTTTATCGAATTTTGAAGATACTCAGTTCAAAGGGCAATCGCCTCCAATCTTCCGCAATTAATGCTCGGTCGGTAATGAAAACTGTAACACAGATTTTTTA
>JABFVB010114577.1:0-11165 GCA_018812205.1 Adelognathus sp. PSUC_FEM 10030001 | reverse complement strand
TTTGTATAGTACCCCCTTGTGAACTTGATGATGTTTATGTTTCTTCCCACGCGTTATTTCCGTGATCACTGAATTTAGAGCTTCATCTTTGCGTTGTAACTCAGCAATTTGATCGAGATCATTCTTTATATCGTCCGGCAATGCATCATATCGTTGCGTGAGTTTGTACAAATAATTGTACTGCGTAGGGAAATCTATTGTTTGAATTGACAATTGAGAACTAATACGCGCAACGATAACTTTGTGTGGAGGCTGATCTTCCTCGAACCTGCTTTCGGGATTACGACTGAAGAAATCTGCAATGATGTTATCTCTGCCCGTACAATGTTCGATTGTGAATGTATATTGCTGAAGATATAGACTCCACCTTATCAGTCGAGCAGTATGGAATGGAGTGGTGTTCAAAAAAGTCAACGCGTGATGATCCGTGATAATATGAAACGGTGTTCTTGCCAAGTATGTACGACATTTTGCGATAGTATAGACAATTGCTAGAAGTTCTTTTTCGGTAGTATTATAATTGACTTCCGCTGCACTTAAACAACGACTGACAAGAGTAATGATTTTGTGTTCTCCGTCGGGCAATATTTGATATAATATTCCACTTATTCCCTTGTCGGATGCGTCTGTCTGAATTCGGAACGGTACACCGGGCACATAATGATCGAGTGCAACACAATGTATAAAGTTGTTCTTCAGCGCAACAAATGCCTCTGAGTGCTTTGACGTCCATATCCAATTACCTTTGCCTTTTAATAGATCGCGGAATGGCTCAATCAAATCCGCATGACGAAGACTAAACTGTCGATAATACGTGCAAACGCCGAGTATTTGTTGCAACTGTTTTTTGTTCTTCGGCTCAGCAAAATTCTTGATAATTTCGAGCTTGTCTGGATTTGGTCTGATGCCATCAACTGAGAGTACGAAACCCAAAAAATTTACTTCTTGTTTAAAGAAATATGATTTGTCCAATCGTAACGTGAAATTGTTAGCCTGCAACTTGCTGAAAACCTTGTCGAGATGAATTATATGCTCGTCAATCGATCGAGATGAGATTAGCAAATCGTCAATGTAACATGTTAAGAACGAGTCATATTCATTGCCAAGGGCGAGATTAAGTGCTCGGATGAATCCACTGCCCGCGGTTTTGAGCCCAAACGGTATCCGACAGAACTGATACAGCTGAGACCCATACAAAAAAGCGGTATATGGTCTCGACTCTTCAGACAAAGGAATCTGCCAGTAGCCGTATGCCAAATCGGTCGTGGAAATGCACTTAACGCCATGATACTTTTGAATAATCTCACTGATGAGCGGCGGCGATTCGTTATCAGACTCAATTGCGTTATTTATGAATCGCGCATCTAAACATAATCGCAACCGGCCATCTTTTTTCTCGACAATACGCAACGGATTGCAGTACTGACTTTCAGATCTTTCGATAATTCCTGATTTTAACATGTCTTCGATTTCACATCCAACTGCATCTCTGAGTGCAAGTGGAACGGGATACGAGCGCCGAACGATTACTTTCGGATCCTTGAGTCGAATTTTATGTTCGTAACCTCCCGCTCCCATTGTTTTGTAAGAAAATAAACGCTTATACTTGACGAGAAGATTTTCAACGCGTTCTTTTTGACAGTCATCAAGAGATGTTAGTTGTCTCGTAATTTCCTTTACGTCTTTGTAGAAGTTGTCGTCGTGTCCCTCCGTGTAAAGTTCACAAGCATACGCTGTTTCCAGATTGTCGCTTAGAGAACCTGTTTCGTCTGTCATGGTCGTATATATGTCATCGGTAGCGTCCTGTAAATTTTCATTCAATTTCGGTGAAGCGTTATTATCGGCGCGACCCATATTTAATCGAAAGATACTGTCAGCTTCGACAACCTCCTCGCAATCTGTAACACGCTCCACCGTCTCACAAATTGAAGTAAAAGCGTCGGCTTGCTCAACAACATTCAGAGTGTCAGACAGATCGACGTTAATCTCATTTTTAGTTCTTTGGCATCCCCCATTTCCTCTTGGCAAAGTGTCTGTAGCAGTAACGACTCTATTCTCTACGCGTGACACTGACTTTGTTTCGATACTCGCGGGACTCGTTTGCAGTGCAGCAGCAGGTAACTTCTTAGACCGAATAATCTGGATGCAGGTTATGTCATCCGTAGTTGAGACGTTTAATCTCTCGTTCGTTTGTTTACCAAACGTGATGACATTCGAGTCAACTACATTCCCATTAATCGAGATTATCTGTTGGGCAAAATCAATTACCACTCCCAACCGCAACATCCAATCACTACCCATAATGAGGTTGCTCGAAAGATGTGGAATAACGAGAAACACCGATGAAATAATTGTATCGCCAATTTGAATATCGAGCAGGACTTGTTTCTTGACGGGTGTTGGTTTGTCTTTGATAGCAGTCAGTACAATTATATTCGCGACCGGTAATTCCGTGAATTTATGATATTTTTTTAAGTAGATGTAAAATTGTTCTGACATGCACGTGATTTGACTACCTGTATCGAGAAGCGTCATAATTGGAATTCGAAACACGAATAGAATTGCATGAGGACATGCCGATTTGTTCATACGTTGTTGATCAGACTTATCTGAGTTTGTCTTTGTAATTGATGCTGATAGGTCCTCGAATAGATCGAATGGATCCCGGTGCATGTCGGACCTTGAACTCATGCCACCGCAGACGAGTTTAAATTATGATTTGAATCAGAGCTAGATCCCTGATTGTTATCGTCACCATCAGCTAAATGATCATCATCGAAAGTAACACCCGGTGGTGGAAACCTCATATCAGGGACCGGATACCATGATGCAGCATCAACTCTCAATTGCCTAGCTCGGTAATTATTTGACGCGTTTTGATTATTTGATCGACTATGATTTGGTTGGGGTGTACTACTCTGTGGTCTCGATCCCCCACTTCCGCTACTAGAATTCGCCGAAGTGTGCGTATTGTTATTCGAGTTTGCAAACGATACATTTCGTTTAGCCTCGCGCGCACGAACATCCTCGAAGTTCATGTCAAGTTGCGCGAGTGCTTTGCCAACAGCGTTAGTGCTTGAATAGTCAATAGTGACTAATACATCTCGAGCTCGAGAAGGCAACTGTTGCACTACTGTGTAATTGATCTCGTACGTATCCATTGCTGGCGTAAACTGTTGAGCAACGCTCGCTTGCTTGAAAAAATATCCCTGCATTGTACCCGAATTCGGAGAGTACCTGCGAGAGGCCCACTGAGCTTTAAGTCGTACCTGAGTCGCGATCGAATAGTATTCCTCGAGGAAGACAACTTTGAACGCTTCGTACGTTCCAAATCCGGCAATAGATTGAGCTCTAAACCAGTCGCGAACACTGCCATCGAGAAGCGTCTCCACGAACAACAATTGGCAATCAGGACCGATCTTTTTTACTCGAAAATATTTTTCAACCTGGTCCAAGAACTCATTCGGATTCACATTAAGATCATTTCCGAACCTTGGAGCTTTAAGTTGTAAATTCATTGAATTTATGCCTTGTACCAAGCCGGTCAACGTACCCGATTCACCGTTGCTGCCCGCACTCGCAGTCGAAGCATTCCTCAGCCTCGAAATTTCTTCGCGTAAGCGGAGATTTTCAAGTGCTTGTTGCTCCTGGACTTGTCGTGCCTCAATCAATTCCGTCATCATTCGGACTCGTACCGCATCCCATTCTTCCCGTTGCCTCGCGTTACGTTCGCGCTCTAATTGCAAGGCGTCGACATCGCTCGCTCGGTGATTAGACGTATTGTTTGGCAACATACTCGGTATGCCGCCGCTTAAGTCTCCCTCACCGCGAATCACTGGATTCATTTCGTTGTTTGGATTTATTCTGCTCTTGCTAGCTTGAGCCCTGGTCAACATCGAGTTGGAATTAGTAAACAGACACGGTCGTGTTGACAACTGTGTTTATATTGCGATTTCGTTTTCAACGTCTCAGATTAAGTTTGAATTGCCAATGCTAGAACGAAAATATTCGTTAAATTTTCACATGTAACTATAACACCACAGGTCCCTGTTCGGGCGCCAAAATGTAATATTGAATATAGGGGGTTTATATTTTTTAGGAAATATTCCCCTCTTTGACTATGTATGAGTGTCACAATTGTAGACGAATTATATTTGCATGTATTCCATATTCGCTGGAGTAGGATCTGATCGTGATAAATTATAAGAGTTGAAACCTGGGTGCGTTATATGTGAAAATTTATTTCTCTGTTCAAATTACAATCGTTGAAAAGGTAGAAATCCATCTTGCTGAACATTAATTGAAGTTTTTTTTTTTTTGAAGCAGAGAAGTGCATTAGAAATACAATACGTGATTGTTCACAATATTCCAATAAAACAATAACGCGCAATTTATCTTGTTCTTACTAACCACGGATGAGCAATTAAGTAAAAAAAAATTAAAGAAAAATATACAAAAAAGAAAATATACAAAAATTAATATCCTCAATTGCTCCAATGGCCAGTACGAACAAAAGGCTACAATACGTAAGAATCAGCAACGCGAATAAATTTACTGTTTATTTTCGACATACGATAACGATGACAAAGACAAAATTCAAAACGCTTCGTTAATGTGACTTCAGCTGAGTGATTTCATGTAAATGAAATCGATGGGAAATTATGTATTCTGGTCGAGAGCAAAAAAAAATAGGTTACGCAAAAAAAATAAGTTACACAAAAAAAAATAACATTTAGAGGAATGTACGCATATAACTGCGAGACAATATAAAAAAAAAATCGAGAGCCAATCTCGGGTCGTTCGACTCACGAGAAATTTAACAATTTGCCTCAAAGACGATATCACAACGCGATGCGAAATCCGCGCGAACACACAAATATCACTTATTTACACATAAATAGTCTATACGACATAACGTGGTATGCTCCTTTGCATCCAAATCGACGTCTTTGCCGAAATACGATTATAACACGCTACTCTGCGTATCAATTGACCAAAATTACATGAGACAATTCATGATATAGCATATAGCATGAAAATTATGAGTCTTGCTCGAATACGATTTAATATACGGATGATTCTATAATTTTTGTTATTTTCTCAATAGAAACCAAATCCCTCAAATCGAATATTTCATGTGAGAATCGATGTAAATATTCTTTCAACACCATAGAGAACAAATAGTTATCACAATGATCTATCGACCTTTGCTTCTCATTTACGACGAGGTCAAACTGACCTTGATTACTCGGACGAGGGATGTCAAATTCAACACCAATGTGAGAGGCCACGAGAATATTGGATTTCGCCTGGCGTAAACTGTACTTGTGGATGGTTATTTCTTTCACTACGGTTCACGAGTGCATTATGTCACGAAAATCCACGAGTTTTTTTCTGAACGAAGGAGTAGTCTGTGCCATATTTATTGAGCAAAAATCTTCGATGGAAATACTCAACTTTCGTGCTTGACAAATTCGCCTCGACCGATGTGTGATTCTTCGAAGGCGTGTTGCGATAATCGTCGCTGTATACGTCTCGCCATCCCTCGCTCCTTCTCTCTCTCGCTCCAATGTCTCGCGATGTCTCACCAGACCGATTAAACGTATACGAATCTACGCTCGGAGGTCTTGCTCGCGGCGCCGTACGATAATTTTTATTTCGTTCTCTCGTGATGAAATTCGACGTTCGGTCAGTTATTATTTCGTATGCTTAATACTTATTTTCTTTCTGTTACAATTAATACGGGATTGGTTTAAGCGTTTTTGCGGATCGGCGGATTCTACGCCGTCCGAGCCCACTGACCAACTGTCTCACTCTCCCTCTTAAGCGCTCTCCGAAACCAACGCTCTCCCTTAACCATGATCGCCGCGCGCCCTGCCGATCTCTCTGAACATATCGTCTCGTGACGTCGCTGCTCTCTCTTACCCAAATCGAATATGTGCTCGCGCCGATGTGCGGAAACGGAGCGCGAGGCAAATTCGAAATGCTACAAGTTCAAACCGAACGGTTACATCGGGCGAATCGCGACGTTCCGTTACGCAATTCAAACGCAAAGATATTGAAAAGATCGATACGGAGCGGTATACAGCGGACAACAGCGGAGTGGTTATCTACTCAATTTCCAACAAACGTCAAGACATCATCCCCTTTTTATCGAAAACACTCGCTTTGGTTGCAACGAGCGAGACGATAACATGTCGAATTTCAACAACTACGAAATTATCAAGTACACGACACGTGAACAAACAATGGGGATTATCGTACACGAGATACTTCCGTGAGTATCTTCGAGAGAATACATTACGATACGAGTGCGAAAAAACTTTTTCTGACGAGTGTGAGTTTGCAGCACGAGCCGAACGCGAGTATTGCAATCACACGAGTCAAGAGAAAGCTTATCGCACGAGTATTTGACGAAAATTCTATATTACAAGGTGTGTAAACGGCGTTTTACGGACGCGCAGCGTGCGTAAAGCCGCGTTTTACGCACCGAGTGATATAAAAAGTATTTCGAGTTGTTCGGAAAGTTAGATCAAACTTACAGCCATTTGCGCACTCGACGACAGAGTGAAGAAGAAGAAAAGTCAAGAGCAATCGTTGAATCTGAGGAGAATTTTTTTTTTAATTAAGAAAACAGTACTTTTGTATGAAATTGTTCTTTTAGCCTCAATTTACATTTTTAAAAATGTGTTAGCATTCTATGCGTAACGTCATTGTGAACAGAATATATGCTATGCAATGACAAAAGTATCGCTCATACCTTTTCCATTTGATCATTCACTACAATGTGTTGAAAATGGATGAAGTTATCATTTTTTGTCGCTGAAATTTTAATAGTGGAATTTTAATTTTTGTTGGAAGAATGTATAAAAACCGCGTCCGATGACGCTCGCGGTTTTTCTTACAAACCGACGGTCTCCAAACGGCATTAATTACCATCTCTGTTACCAGCTAGGCCTAGGGCAGGTGGGCGAGATAGGCTTCCACTTGGCCTCTACATTATTTTTCAATAGTAGCGAAAAATAGATAAATCCTGAATTTTTCACGGTAAAATTATAATTTCCCCAATTTATGTATTTTTTCGACATGCCTGCAACGTTATCAATAACGATACATGCTCAACATTCTTTCTTCGTTTGAATCGAATGGCTTCGTGTCTGAATAACTTGACAAAGTCAAAGAATAAATTAGTTATCAAATGTTAAATGGCGGAATTTGTTCAATACTAATACTATAGTTTTTTTTGTCAAGAATATTTTTTCGCGAAGTTTTATTCGTCGAGGATATATTGTCGATAAGTTCTATTGATTAAGACATTTTTGTCAGTCAGTTTGCCCAAATCATTTATTTCAATAGAATATATCGTGTTCTGAGATGACAACCGGTTTCGAAATTGACAACGTACATTTCTCTCAGTGAAATGTTCACAATTTGACAACGGATACGTATCTCACGGATCGTTACTCACTGCGCGTGCGATATTCATAACTATCGTTGTCGATCGTCGTTCCGTTGAGTCGAATCGCTGCGAGCAAACTGACGATTTTTCAGTCACTTCAGCGGCTTCTCATATCGACGTCTGCAGAACAAAAACAGCGTTCACGCTTTCCCTAAAATTATCGCGACCAACTTTCCCACCGAAACAACAAAAAAATGCCCCACATATCCATCGAGAGTAGAGGATAGAAGAAAAATAGAATGGCATCATTAAACGTATAGACAATTCCATTTTATTACAAAGTTGTGCACACGTACTCCCTAATGTCAATATATTCGAGCAACAATGTTAAAATAAATATCATATTTGTTTATTCGCTATGTTTTTGTTTTTCCATTTCATTAATTTTGTTTCTGATTTTTTTTCCCCTTAATCTCGAATTCACTCACACAACTGAGGAATCACGTTGCACACTTGCACCGTATTATATTCATTCAAACACCCACCCGTTTTCCCCGCTCGATGCATTGTCACAAAATCTCTCGCACACAATTCATCCCACAATGTGTTTTCATCGTTTAGTATGTTTTTTTCTTCTTTTTTTTTTGCTTCTGTAGTCCCAGCGCACGAGCGTACCTAATGACAAAGATCGGAGAGATCGGCCGGACGGATGAGCCGGAACTGTGAATTGATAAACAAAAAGAGACAATGTTCTGTAAATGTAAAAACTAATAATGCGCGCAGTTCGCCGTCCGCCAATCTCTCGCAGTTTTTTTTTTTTTACTTTTTTGTGTTCGTTGTTAACGATCGCAAAACAACACATTGGTGCGAAGAAACGCTTTTGTTTCTTCTTTTTCTCTTTTTGCTCCACGTTTTCTACATTACAGTTATCATTATTCATTGTCACTGATATCCTCGTCAGTCGTGTATTCGGAATGTTCGTCAACGGCGTCGACGTCCTCGGCCGTTTCCTCGTCGGAAATGTCCCACTGTGGATGCTCGGTGGGGACTTCCAGCGCCTCCTTTACATCCAACTATAAAAAATACAAAAAAAATCAGCAATCATATCGGACTGTAACAAAAAATTGCTAACCCTTACACAAAAGTGTGCAAATTAGGACCCTGCACATGGCTACCTAATGATATTCCTCGTTTAGCAAAGCTTCTTTATGAGGAAGCATGTTAATGAGTTTTACTCAGTTTTCAAATTTCAAACGCCTGTGTTCTTGAAATTTACAGCTGCTTTTTTCATGCGACAGATGAAAATTGTATGGAATTTACTTTGGATTATTTTTTTTCGTACCTTAATGTCGTGAGCCTGATCGAAACCGAAGTACGAGTCGCTTCGTAAACAGACGGTGAAGGTGTAAACTCCCGGCCAGCTCGGGGCTGTGAAGCGCAGCTGCAGTTCCTCCGTATCGACGAGCGAAGTGACGTGGACCGGGCTAGTGAGTAGCGTTCGCGATTTCCTGTCGCATATGTACACCCACCAGTACTCCTGCTTGACGTCGGGAAACAGAGGGCAGTGAACAACGTGAGAGATGTTGCCTCGGCCCTCGAGGACCTTGTCTCTCTTCGATATTCTCTGTTGGAACCTGAAAAAACAGAAAAAAAATATTATTGTCGAAATTTGAACGAAAAACTGTAAAAAATGATATCATAACGTTTCGGTGGTTCTAACGTTTCGCCAATTCGCAGCTACATCAATGGAATCATTAAGCTTCTTGGGCATACTTGTGGCCAATTCGCGAATTCTCTTATAGAGCTTCAGAGATTTCTAAGAATACCCTGACCAATTTGGGATAATATACTCATAGGACGGTAAAGCTTCTTTTGAACAATTTGCTCATTTCCTCATAAGGCTGTTGAGCTCTTTGAGAATACTTTTGACCAATAAAAAAATTCACTCATACAGCTGAAAATCCTTTTCAGCGCAGTTCTCACCAATTCGCGAATATGCTCAAAGGGCTGTTAGGCATTTTTAGTTCATCTTTCATCAATGCGCAAATATGTTTACGAAACCATGAAGCGTTTCAATAACTCATTGGACCACTCCGCGAATTTCGTTATGAAACTTCGCGGTTTTTTAAAAGTATATTTCGCACAAATCATTAAATTCCCTCATAAGGCTGTAATAATTTTCAGTTTTTGTCTATTCGCAAATATCCTTATAAGAGTGTACAACTTTTCACCAACCCTCTTTTCCAATTTGCAATCTGTAGAGCCTTTCTTTTGATTAATTCAATTCGCATTTTTTTTCGCAACGCTGTGACACTTCTTCAAAGTTTCATCTGCTTTTATCAATTCGCAGATATATATGTAAGATTGTGAAGATTTTTAAAAATACTTTCAATCATTTCTAACGGTGTAATGCTTTTCAGAAGATACTTGTAAGAGTGTAAAACTTTGCGTGGACCCTATTGGCCAATTCTGCTAATTCCCTCATGATTCTGTTGAACTTTCTGAAGATTCTTCGGACCTATATTTAAATTTTCTCATGAGGGTTTTTGAGTGTACTTGCATCTATATTCGAATTTCTGAAAAATCAAGTTGTTAAGATTTCTCAGGAACGAATTCACAAATATACTATCGAGTCTCCGAAGTTTCTAACGATACTCTTAACCAATTCGGAAATATACTTATAAGACTGCGAAGCTTTGTGTGGACCCTCTTGACGAATTCTCAAACTTCATTATAAGACTGTAAATATTTCTGATCGAATTGTAGAAATGAAATATTGCTTACTTTTCCCACTCGGAGTCGTCGTCCTCGTCGTAATCTGGCTCCTTCTTGTCGTTTGAGCTCTCCTCCTCGTCGTCGCTCTTTTCGCTGTCGGCGTCGCTATCGCTGCCCGCTGGGGCTTTTTCTTTGGTAGACTCCTGATCCGTCGTCTCCTTGTCGGTATTCTCCTTGTCCGCTTTCTCCTTGTCCTCCTTCTTTCTTGCTTTGGGAGTGTCCTCCTCCGGCTGTTGCTGCTGACTTCCGGGTTTTGGTGTCGTGACAGCCGCAGGTTTAGCCGGTGCGACCTTCTTGTTAGATTTCTTATTCTTGTTCGTTTTTTTAGCTCCCTTTTTCTGCTTCAGCCACGCTGGCTTCTTTTCCGTGGTGCTCTGCTCCTCCGCGGCTTCCGCGTTCGGCTCGGCCTCGCCATTCTGCTGTTTCTCCTCGTCGATCGCAACCTGTTCCTTTACAGTATCGTCGCCGAACAAGTGACGCATGTCCTTGCGCTTAAGTATAACAGTCACGGTTACAATAGCGTTCGCTGTGTAAACCGTCGGATTTTCGTCGTCGATAACTGAAAGAAAGCGAAAATCGTCTCAAACTTCGAAATGTACGCTTCATCTGTGTTCGTTTATCAATGAAAATGGTAATAACACACTGGTCATTATGCGAAGCTATTTCAAGTTGCAAAAAAGTTGCAGAGTAGGACCTTGCACGTGGCTTCCCTGTTAATTTCTAGCTTTCCGGAGAATTCCGTTATTCTTATTTTTCATGTTTATGTTCGGCTTCCCCGTAAAGGAAGCTTTATTGTCTGATTGTTGTGGGAAAAGAGCAGAAACAGTCGAACATTAATAATGCACAAAATTCCTCAAACTCTGAAATTGCCCTACTCTATGTACATGTCGTCGCTGAACACGAATTTTCAGCTCACTTCATCCCTAAACCAATACTTGACATCATAAACTCGTACTTGAATTGGAATACTAATTTTTCGAAAAATTCAAAA
>JABFVB010114309.1:0-11169 GCA_018812205.1 Adelognathus sp. PSUC_FEM 10030001 | reverse complement strand
TATATTATAGCAGCGGTCGCTTCGCGCGGGCGGCAAACGTAACACCGGTCGAAATCGCCTATTTTCGCACGTGTTACATACTATATTTTTCAATACAGTGTGCAAGGTAAACTGCACATGTACCTATCTTTCGAATATCGCTGTGGAATCAGTCATTTCCGACCGAACTATTGACGTGTGAGACGAAAATAGTACATTACGATACGAGAACGGAAAAACTTTTTCACACGAGCTGTGATAAAAAAATTCCTCAGAGTTTCGTGAGAAATGTTATTTCATAACGTGTGGAGATGAGGATTTACGCGCACGAAGCGTGCGTAAAACCGCGTTTCTCGCACCGAGTGAAATAAATATCTTTCACGTTAACGGATAAGGGGTTACGAAAACGAGTGTGCGGAATTCGTAAGATACATGTACTCTGCAGAATCCCATAAAAGGTTTCAAGGTAACCGCGTTTTCTCATACGGCGCGATGAGCAATAAGAGGCCGGTGCTCGACTCTCCGAGATGTGAGGAGAGGTGTAGTGCGTAGTTAGGTGGAAAAAAAAAGCGCCACACCGCCAAGCGTGGAGTACACGGAGAAGGAGCGACGAGAGATACGCGAGTGGTGTAACGTCGGTCGGTAATGGCCGCGATGGTTGTGGCAGCCGACGAGTTCCGCACTTGTCGGCACACTCGAGGGTTTGAAACGTTGGGAGAGTACGAGAAAGGGTCGACCGCTCGTCTCGTTGCCACTGCCGTGCGAGCGAGCGAGGGCGCCTCGAAGGGGGTGAGAAAATCGAGAAACAGCGGGCGTAGAGACGCGCGCGGTGAACGAGTTGAGTGCGCGGGGCCGCTCGCGGGTCGAGGGAAATTAAGCAATTAGTAACTTTGCACCACGGGCGCTCTCAGCGAGATTTGATTATGTTTTCGGTTTAAGCTCTCTCTACCCGGCCCAACGTGGCAAGATGCGAGGACTGCGCGGAGAAAACTGTACAGTTGCGAGGGCCTCTCGGTGTGGCACTTCTCTCTGACTTTACCTCCACACTCTGTTTCTCAACGTTTCCATTCCTCTTTGCACTCCGCTCGAGTAACGCCTTTTCCCGTAACCAGCGCGTTACGTCTTCGAGTTTTCTCACACCTCTCTGCGCCTCAAACTTCGGTACTGCCTATTTCTATTCGATTCAACTTCACTTCTCGACTTCTTCGACACGGACGTCTTTCGCTGGAACGTCAAAGTGAAACAGCTACGTGCGAGTTATGTGTCAACGGCATTTCACACATTTCCGAGACATTTTCACTGTTATCGCTTCAATGTTTTCTCTTCCACCTCGATCTATTAGAGCCACTCTCCCCTTGTCAATTTTTATTCTCGTGTGAAAACATCTTTTGCGAAGTTTTATTTTCTGGAAGAATGTCCTCAATAAGCTCCACGATCCTTCTAGATAAAAAGTGAATTCGGACTACATGTCCTCAAAAAAAGCGTCACGGCCCTTCTGAGAGACTTGGAATTATCGTGGTCTGGTGGGGTTCTCATGGTATCACTTGAAGTAACCGATAATCCCGACCCTGATACTGAATTGTTGAAGATGTTTTCACATAAGTTTTTCGTGAGTATACGCAGATCCTCACTCTTGCTTTCCATTGGAGAAGGTTTGTTTCCGTGAAAAAATCATTTCGAGCTTTTCGTGTAAGAATACTAAAAATGGTCCAAAACGTCGAAAAATTTGATTTATAGCTGACGTCCGGATGTATGTGTTTGTGCATGTGACGGGTCGACGTCCGCTTCGAACCGCTTTAATTCGCGAACGATTTGAGCTAACGAATTGAAATTTGGTCCACGAGACGAGTAATTATATCCCCTCCTTCGATGTAATTTTCAAAAAAATCGGCCCATGATTGGTAATTTTTCAGCGATTTGCAAGATGTTTCAAAAAAGTCTGCGAAAGCTGTAACTCTAGTATTTCCCGAAATACCGTCTTAAAATTTCACAAGTATATGATAATTGGACCGGACACCTTTAGGATTGAATTTGGCCGAAATCGGTCGACGCGTTCAGATCTGATGCGTTTTTTAATTTTTTCAAAAATCACGGTAAAAGCTCTAACTTGTATACATTGGCAGCTATCGATCTACAATTTGGTACGTGACTAGAGCAATATGGAACATTGTTCCATACCGAATTTCGTGAAAATCGAAAAATCAACTTTACATGACACATGAACATATATCGGGCTATTGAGCTCAAACGTGGTATAGATGTTCTCCACGAAGGAAGTTAATCAACATTAGTTCCACCGGAAGAATATGATAACAAAATAATTTTTCGGAGAAATTATATTGATGCAGGCGAAAAAAATGGTTGCTCACGAATTTCTTTTGTACATTAGTTTCCTATGCCCGAATGGCGATTCCACAGCTACCTCTATGAGGGGGCCATAATTGAAAGATGACTTCCCTTATGAAGGGAGCTCTGCAAATGACGATTCTGTAACTGAGGAAGTAAAGTGCGAATTGATTCCGCACCCTTTTTGTTATGTTTCTTGGTTTTTGTGTTTCGCCAGTGCCATACGACGAAAGAAGGCTCTATGGGACGAATGAGAAACGATAGAGAAATAGCATGATCTGACATTAGAGGAGCAACAATAAAAATTGACAGATTTCACAAAGATTAAAGGAGAGAAGAATCGCTAGATATACCTGACAATTTCTACTAGGTGTACTGTTGCCGGGTGAATGTACCAGTTTAAGGGTTCATCAATGCAGGAGTCAGCGATAAGCGTTGGATACGAGGGAAAATCACTCAGCGAAAGTGAAGAACAACACTGCATCCTGATGCGTATAAGCCTCGGCCTACGTCATCCTCTTCTGGACGACGCCAAGCGCAAGGACAAAATTGACAAAGAAGAAGATTGAGGACTCTGGTCCTCACAGTATATGTGTGGGATAGCGAAAGAATTTCTTGCCATTAGAGGGTTTATTTGTGGTCTAGCAAGAACTCGCAGCTCGATGGGTACGTGTAGGAAAAAGCATGAAAAAACTTGAAGAGAAATGACCGAGGCGAGGAAGAAGCGAGGCCGATGGGTGGATCTCTGTTGGTTGAACGGCAATTCGGTTGAAACGGGAGAGACGGGCCGATACCGAGAGAATTTGTATGGTGCGAATGCGGTTCTACAGTGTGTGTACAGTGTGCCGTGAAGAGAGAGATCCAGTTGGAGTACGTGTTGGTATAATTGAACGACGTCCATCTTGCCAGACAGGAGTAGAGGAGAGACGTACGAGAAACGAGCCAAACCCACCTCAACCCTCTCCTGTCTGTCTGTCCTCCAGTACAGTGTACAAGTATTCTCTACTTCTATCGGGGAGGATTCATTGCAAGCTGTATGTCCTCCTATGTGCCAAATGACTCGAGATACGTACAGTTCACCGCTTAATTACAGCAAGTTTCAGGGGATGCAACGAAAAAAACCTGAGTTTTTAAACGATCACAAAATTCGCAATGAAAATATTTCGAAAGTGTTAATTTTTAATCTTCGAGGGCGAATTTGCGCAATTATCTACAGCTTTTGTCATCATTTTTACATTGCAAAAACCGTTTCTACAAATTGACACTTTCTCAACGAATTTCCAACAGATTCGAAACCTCAACGACTCTGTCATCTTTTTTCGTCGACGCCATGTAAACAAAGTAGTTTATTCACAATTCTCTCAAAGCGATACTTTCGTCGTTTCTTCATAAAAAATACGTCAGAAAGAAAGTTTTTTTACATACCGAAACGCCCGAATATCCTCAACGCAGCAAGATGTTCCGCTCAAGTTTTCGAAATTGGCCATCTGCAATGAAAAAGATCCCTCATTGTATTACAAATGACATAACCATTCACAACAATTAATTTCCACAATATGCCTCCTCCATTGTCAACGAGTCAAGATGTATTCGGACAGCTATTCAATTATGGTAGAATCCAGAATTAGACCAGAAAATACGTCCGACACAGGATCCGAAGTGGAGTGTGGGTTTGTAAGTCCGATTCAAACATTCTCCAGTCTCTCTCCGTTCAACCCCCTTGCTCCACTATTGGCGAGGATATCGCGATGAGAGAATCGTGTCAGAACCAGGACGGATCCATTAATTCTCCACCCAGATTACATACGTATATATATATATATCTCTCTATTTCGCTTGTCCTCCTTTTCGTTGACGCAGTATCGTCGATCCGAAGCTATGAAATTCTCTCGCACGACCGACAAGGCGTTGTACGCTCGAATTCGTGAACAATCGATTGTCCACTCTCCTCCTCACAGGAAGCTCAACCCCGTCTCCCCGCAAGCTGACTATCTCCACTATCTCGCAGTGCGCTCGAGGACCAATCCTTCCAGAAATTCGCGGAGAGCCCGCAGCCGCAAGCACCGACATTTTCAAAGATCGAGTGCGCGAGACCGTTGACCCTTCTCTAACAGGGGGGCCACTCTGCCCCGAGGATTTCAACCCCTCCGGCTCTTCGCCTCTCGACCATACGGAATTGGACCGGAATCGTTTCTAATTTTCGTCTCGCGCTCCTTCGCCCGTAATGCTCGCGCAAAATCGAACGATCCAGAGATCTCTTCGTTATAACGAACGTTTCTTCCACAGTTACCTCGGTCGTCTCGTTCCAATGCAACTTTCGTGTTGAATTCGCGTACACATAAGCTAGGGAACACCCCTCCAGCTCCAATTCTGCAGCGAGCGCGCTCACATTCCCGCAATACCATTCCGGTTGTGCTAACGATTTCCCACCCCGTTGACACACCCTTTGTGTGAGAATGTAGAGGCGAATTAAAGGGAAACTTCGCAGCGACGATTCGAGAGTTCTGAACCAACGGTGGAGTCAAAGAGGAGATGGAAACACTGGTGTGAAACATTGGAACAAGAGGCAGTGAGACAGAGAGAAAGAGGTAGGGAGAGAGTCGACAAAGTCAAAGGCCACACTCGGAGAACGCTCCCGAGGGGAATCTGCCATGTTCTCGAACGAATCCACCTTCCATTCCTCTGATCCTTCCTCGGTTGTGTACAAACTGTACGACACGAGTCAGGTCTGAAGGTTTCTTTTGACAATAACTTATTCACCTGATGTAAACAAGGAATCCGTTTGATAAAGTACAATGACAAAACGACAACGACGGCGACAACGACAAGATTGGTGGATCAATGTGAACGTCACGCTCGTTTATTCGGTGCAAGTGCAGTGCAGTCAGAGTTCACTACTCGTGAACGTCCCACGATGCTTCTCTGTGTAAACTACGTGTGTTGCTCACGAAGTCGCTCCGTATTTGTCACGGGTCGAGCGCGCTGACGGTCGAGGCTCGAATAGACGTCCCTGCAAAGTCCGAGGGATGATCGTTGCCAAGGGGTCGCGAGAGTATAGGGCTTGTGACACAGAACCGCCCGTCCGAACTGCCACTGCCACGGCGCCGTGTCCCATGTGGGTTTCGTTAATTAACCGAGTCTGCCCACTGAGTTCAGCTTCTCACTCGGGCTCGTCTGGTACCGTCCAGGATGATGGCACATCACCCCCGTTCGACTCCCAGTCGAATTCGAGTAGCCCCCAAACGCTCCTCTCCCGATTCACGATGGTTGGGAATTTGGTAAGTCTAGTGGATAGGAGGAATACGATTTCCTGAGGTGAACCTTTAATTACGGTACTTTAGGGAGGTTTAGAAAATAATTTTTGAGTAGATTGTAAACAATTATCATTCTTATATATAATAGTCGGCTATAATCGATTCATCCATCAGTTGGTACTCGGTGCATCGACGTGCTCGTAGGCCCCTTCACGTCGGCTGAACTTCAATCAAGAGATGCTGGAGAGTCGCCGGGAGCGGAGTTACCATCCATAGTTATCGAGTCAGCGGTCCATGGCTGGCGAGCTATTAAGGGCGGTTTCGAACTAACCACTAATTACGTCCGTCATCGGGAAGCCTTTGATACCACGCATGCCGGCAGCACATTGCCCAACGTCGCTTCGATCTTCGCATCGGTATCGTTCGGCTGGTTGATGCAGCTACTGTCGAGTCAGTCCGAACGTGATCGCGTCAGCGCCCAGAGCAAGTACACGCTCCAACGAAGGTGCAAGACCGGGAGCCGGATGAAGGTCTATCCTCGCGCATCGTCGTTGTCTCTCGTCTTGGGCTGATCGATAGGTTACCGACGAGAGTTTGTCGATGCCTTGACCCTGGATTATTCTCGGCTCGACTCGGTTCGAGCCGCTCAAACGCCATCAAGCAAGCTCTCGAAGTGTATGTTAGGAACTATGCGATGCCGATCTGTTCGGTTTCTTGGCTCACCGCTCGACTGGCCGCGTCCGGATCGGACTCAGCTGTCCGTTCAGATAGGAATCTGGCCGAGACTTAATGACGGCTCGTGACGGACGGGTATCGGCGTAGCCCGTCCTCTGCAAACTGCGGCCGCTCGCGAAGAGACGCCGCGGCATATAACAGCAGCAGCAGCAACGGCGGAAAGCTCTCTCAGAGATCCCCGACGAGGTGGACCGCAGAAGCCATACGTGTCACATCAACGGCGCCGCGAGATCTACGACCGAACCGCGAGCTCAGCCACGGATTCTTTCAGTCTCCGGTTCAACCCTTCAATGCCAATCGTAATGGAATGGCGGGCATCGACGAGAGACCAGAAGAGACGGCGAAACGACCGAGAGAAATCACCAAGGGATATAGGGTCGATGTCCCAGGAATTACGGAACGTTAAACGTCCAATCGAGAAGATAAGCACGTATCGCGAAACACACATATGATGTATACGTATTTGGAAAACGGCTCGAGACGAGGGGAGCAAAGAATTTCCACGACATGTGGCAGATAGTCGATGTAAATACTCGGATTATCACAGCTCTGGGTTCGAAAATTGACCCGCTTTGAGTTATATTTGTTACGCCTCTCAACGAATCTATTTGAACGATTTGGATCAACCATTCAACCAATTCGATAGACTCCACGGATGAAGGCTGACGTTGTCGGTAATCTATAATCGAGTCAACTGCTAGACTGCTGTTATTATGGGAGAATAGGTTAAGGGACTTGTAATTTATTCATGCATCATCCGAAATACCGTTGACATTACAATCAACCGCGGACGATGGCAGGTGGCTTTCGGGTTCTCGTTCGATATTTATTCGGGATCGGAGTATGTCAGACACTCGCGGCACGACATTTATAGCGAACGAATATTTTATATCGGAGATGTTCGTGTACGTCACAGCGACAAGAAGGTCGTGTACGTGAGAGCATGTGGACCGTTCTGCTCGGTCAACGTGAGAATTGTATTTGATTTAGTGTGACCTGACGGTCTCGCTCGCCCGAGTGATTGTCTCTCGATAACAGCGACGCTCCCGCAAACCGTACCTACTGTGTGCGGCAACTCTCGCCGCGCGCGAGACGTTCGACGAATTGATTTACTACCTCGGTAGCATCGAGTCCCGCGAGTTCTTCTCCTTCTCGTGTATACAGGCCGTGCCGACCGAAGAGATGTCGCGGTTCTTTTGGCGGCATCGTTCCCCTTCATTTTGGGATAAAAAGAGCGCTCGCTCGATACCCTCCGTGCCTTTTTCGCAGCCTCTCTCACTGCCGTCTCGGATACCAGACATTATAATGAAGGTGTTTAACAATATAACATCGATAGTCTACGTTTTACCCAAGTTAAGAAACTCATATCATAGCAATGAAGGTTTTTTTCTGGTTCCACATTATGCCAATGTTTCATTGGAACACGCCTCCCACTTCGCCTACAGTCTCAATTGTGAATCGTCATCATTATTCAACAAATAGTATCATTATTGTATTCTATTTTTTTTGCTCACTTCATTCTTTTTGTATTCACGAGCGCCGAAAAAACATCATCGGTGTAAACAATGTTGTGCCAAGTACATTGGCATTAGCTTATATTCTTGAGTTACAGTCGGACTTGCGGGATTCAAGATTCAGAAAATGTTTCGAAATCCATAGAAAATACCAAGTATGAAAAGTTTGAGTCAATAAATAATAAGCGATTATATGAATGGTCTGAATACATATCAGCAATCATGAAAATATTGTTAATTGAATTGCAGAATAATTATTTTGTAATCAATACGATTCATGTATACGTGTTATCGATTTAATCCATAATATGTAGAGAAGACATTACGCGAGACCCATAACATCCACCAGTACAATTTGCCTTCAAAGTGGTTTAATCGAATTCTTCGCGCGGGAAGTTTCAGTTAAACTTAATTCAAGTTTTGCGGCTTTTAACTGGATATCATCGAATTCGATCTTAATCACTGCATCGAAGAGCACCAAATAACAAGGAAAGTGAAATGATATATTCTCGAGAACAGCAGATCATGGAACAAGAGAGATATATTTTTTACTCGTCCGATAACAAATGTCGTGGTCATAATGTGCCCTCGATTTCGTCTGTGATACGTAAATATACCAGTTACTCAACAAAGTCGCAATCATTTGTAAGTTGCAGCAACATAACACGAAAAACCTTTTATACTCAACTTGGAATAATAAATGCGAATCCAAGTGTCGAGCCGCCTGAGTCTATGTGTACCGTATAAAAAAATAATTATTCGTAATTTGACTTTCCGAACTTTGGACCAATAATGCTGATGGTGCTAGCATTGCAATGGAAGCCTGCAAAATCAATCGTAATCTGGGCTCAACTCTTGAATGTAACGAGGTTCATCCATTAGATTTGACGGTCGGGTTGAATCATCTTTCGACTTAGCTGGACCCTCGATGGCTGATGTATCCTCGAAGGACGAAGAATCTAGAGACACTTGCAAAAAGATTTAAGTATCATCTGATTTCGATGCTAACGACAATTGACCTACGCGGGCTAGTAAAATCGTCATCACACATGAGAAAATTCGTTACACAAATATACATACAGGGAATGAGACTTCAATGCAGGTGTAACTGCGACTAGTTTACGGGGAAAGGAAAGAATAGTAAACGCACATACACCATTTAACGGTATGTCCACATTACACACGAAATTCCAGATCAATGATTAATGTTTCTCAATGTTGTGACACATTGATTCTTTCGCACATAGCCAGCATAATCTTCGTATGTCCTGAAGAAACATGTAACATGACTTCATTGAAGTTGCTGTGGGCGATCATGTAAAATATGTGTTGACGAATTATTTCAATAGTCCAAGTTTGGGATTTGACTAGCCTACATTGCTCAATTATCATTCAGGTGAAGTGACACACCAAGGTGGGCCTTAAAGAACTGAAGTCCACTTTCCCAGGTGCACTGAAAGTTTCCACGGCATTCATCAGTTCCGAAAAAGGTCCGTCTCTGTTTCGATAAGAAATTTCCGAAGACGTTGAAAACGAATGAATCATGATTTACAGCGATTGGGCAACCCCCCTTGCATGTGGTCAGTCCTTGGATGTGGCACTTCACATAGTGATATTACAAATAAAAAAACGTATGGAATACTTACTGTCGCTATCAGATTTGTGATCTCCATCCAACATTTTCCCTTTCTCGTAACCAAATACATCGTCCGACGATTGTTCCTCATTGGCAAAGTGCAGGTAGGATAAAATGCACACGAGAGCTATGAAAAACAGGTTCGTGCCAATGCCAACAACGGCAGATAAAATGGGCCAATGAAACATCAAATAACGTAGACCGGACAAATGTGCATTTATCCCTATCGTTGCCGAATAAAACTCTATGTGTCGCGATTGAATTTCCACGTGTACAACCGTTACTGGGTGACTCTGAAGTTAAAAATTCTTGTGATGAGATCATCGATGCGGTTATACGGATGTTGGGAAAGGAGGATTATGCTTTGTGCAGCGATGGTAGACTTTGACTTCCTCGACATAATTTCCAGCACTTTTCTGTTTATATGTGACGGCAGCCTTATTCTTTGCATCAGATGAGTCAAGCGAAGCACATTTTTTCACGCTAGTTGGAAGGAACGTGTACGAACGAAGTTAAATAACGAAAATATTTATGTATGACCCCCGTAGTGAATTTAGAGTTACATGACTGCTCGTATTTTTTTTCGAACGAATTCGTGCAGTTCCGCTAGAGAAATATCAATAAATCTTTTCCGAAACATCAGTTGTTCGTACTTTTTCGACTGATTAGTCGAAGTCTAACGAACGAAATGAACATTTGATTGTATGATACTCCAATATAATTTCGATTACTAATCTTCAGTCAATCTGCAGTCAGAAACGATATTTCTTAGAATCGCTGTGTCGAAATCGTGGCTCGTAACTCAAGATTTCTCGCTTGAATGGTCGTCGGATGAACTTTGGAGAAGGAACGAACAGTACTGAAAGATTGATCTATGAAAAATTCATGCTTCACTGGAGGCCGACGTGCAAGAACTACCGTTACTCTTCCGAATGAAGTTTCGCCGTTTCTTCAATGCGATCCAATTTTATCTCCATATTCTATTAATGTTTCCGAAAGTCAAAATCTGACCATATCCTCCCCATGGGGATTTACTTACTTGATCTTCTTCAAAATTACCAAACAGTTCGAGTGCAACATATTGCTTCTCTTCGCTCGATCCGAATATCAGCATGGGTGAGAAGGTAAAAGTAGTGAGCATGTGTAACAAGGTACTGCGATAATGCAACATTGCCGAGCGACAAGCATGCTCCACAAGGAAGCCATCCCGACTTCTCAATTGAGCGCATACCATGAACATTCCTGAAGATCAATCATATTGACAAAATTTCAGTCAACAAGAATTGGTGAAATCCACTGGTTCTCATGGCAGTGGACAATCAATTATTACCGAGTTCCTTGTTGGCGGGAGATTCAGGCATTTCCAGATACAAGTTAACTTTGTAAGGCTGGCCGACCATCAAGAGTTGTTGTTTCTTTGTTAATTGCACATTAGCTGATGGGAAGCTACATATTCCTTTGTGCGTGTCGCAGGATCTATTGTGAAAAAAGAACAAATCTGTAATACACATCATTGTCGCCCGGTAAAAAATTATATATGGTTTGATATATAATTCTATATGATCATATATGAGTGTATATGGGTATGCATGGTATCATATATGATCCCATACATCATCATATATAATTTTAATATGATCATACATACCATATACGACTCAAGATTTTGTCCTGTACGATTTTATGTATAGTCATATACAGTCAT
>JABFVB010113199.1:0-11175 GCA_018812205.1 Adelognathus sp. PSUC_FEM 10030001 | reverse complement strand
TTACGGCCCTTCTGGGATTTCGAGTGAATTCTGACAGATCTCGCCAAAATGTGTTACGGCCCTTCAAGGATTTCAAGTGAATTCTGACCAATGTCACCCAAAGCGTTACGACCACTCTGGGATTTCGAGTGAATCCTAACAAATGTCGGAAGTAACAAAGAGTGAACCATGATAAAATTGGAAGCATTGCCGATACTAAGTGATGAACAAGGAGGTACGCGGACACACGAATCTAGAACAAAACGATGAGCAGAATGTACAACTTTCACACACGTACCTCACCGTCGAATGCCTGGCTGCACTGTGTCTCACGTGAGATTCAAGGTTGTACGGATGAATATCTGTCTCGGGGCAACTGCAAATTACGTACCTACCGCATTAATTCGTACGTGGGACCCTGACTTTGCGTTCCGCCGGTTAGTGGAATCGTGAGGGTATGCGCAAATGTGTATAATTCATTAAACTGCATACAAACACGTGCACGATAGATCTTGGGAGTGGTAACACATGAAACGTGGGAATTTAACGGTTGGAACCATGTTCATAGTAATTCCACATTTAGTGTGTTACGCCTAGTGGCGATACATGTATAGCAATGAGTACACTGTGAAATTTGCTGGTAAACAAGTCGTGTTTTAATCGAGTGGTTGTTCGAAGGACAGGTTAATAGAATACGTTCATTCAATGGTTTCCAGCATCAAACCACAGTGCAAGCTAGGGAGCAGTCGGCGTGTAGTCGTTGATTTAGACGATGCATGAAGAGCCAAAGATGAGCATTGATCGGTCGGAGATCATTTCGGTTGGATGACTGAGGCAATTGGACAAAACCTCCCCTGTCTTGAAAGTCGTACTTGATCCAACAAATTCGGTTGTGAAGCCAGAATAAGGCACATTGCACATTTTTATACGAAAGTGTCATGGTAGTCAGAAGTATAATAACCGAAAATTATTCCAAGTTGTGTTATTCTAGATCAGAGCTTTTATCAGAGTCTACGTTCTCATCGATGCAGCTTTGGGAAAGGTATAAAATAATGAGGGACCCATGTGTACGAATACACGGTGAGCGTTTTTCAGTTCAAAGCCGGATAGTCTTCCGTTTAATCAAATTAATGGTAACTATGATTGTTACGCGAAAGTTGATGGAATTCAGTCTGACCGTAATAGTTGTAGGAGTTGTAATGGTAGCAGTAGTAGTAGTAACAGTAGTAGTGAGCGACCCGCGACAGGGAACGTTGGATGCACGTCCCCCGGGGTGAATCGATGGAGCACCCCCTTTGCCCTCTCGCCGTCTGCTCTTCCATCCGCTATGGGCGCGGAGTTTCCAGCACAGGTCTCAATGGCGCACGAAATCACTCCCCCTGTAGCTCAAGAACGTTTTCAGTTCGCGTTCTTATTTTTTTTTTTTTTTCAGTAGTCGTTTCCACTTTGGATATCGTCCACGAACCATCCTTGGGTTCGAGTCAACCGGGGCGGTGAGTGAATACAAACTTGCACTCCAGTCACGGTTTTCCGTTGTATTGTGATTTCTAATGCTGGCAAACACGAATAAATTCACGGAATAAATCGTCGGAACGGGTATGTCGAAGTCCTCGCGATAATACTGCTCGAAAATTGCATTGAAGTTATCCAGAATGGGAATCCCGCATCGATCCACGATTTCTTTGCAATGTCAATCCGATATTCCAAAGAAGCTTTTCCCGAGTCAGCGAAATGGCACGAGTTTTGATGTCGAAGCGACATCAGACTTTCATTTGAGGAATTCACGTAGGGGGATGTCGATTTATGTACATTCATTCGCGCAGAGGATTTTCAATACGATACAGCTGTGCAGTAACGTTGCATGTATCGCATGTATACACTGGCGTGCGTCGAGCTTCATTCGCGTTCCATATAGTGAGGTATGAACTGGATTTACCCGGGGAGCATTGATACGCTATATAAACATAGTCGTAGAGGAATGGAAGACGCGCAGTTTGGATCACACAGATATAGGTTATCTGATGTTCCCCCGGGCCAGGACTATGCGTCAGTCGAAGACTCGACTCGTGATTGCGAAACTTGGTTACGACACCGAGAGCAATTACACCGACGTCTCTCATTGCCCAATGCCATTCGGCGTGTTCTCCATCAATTGGTACTCGCCAGTTTACTTCGACGGCTCTCTCGGAACTTAGGATAGGGTTCAATGTTGATTCCGGGTGGAAGTCGTGTCTCTTCTAGTGGGGCAGCTAGTTTCAGTGGTATCGTGTGACTACATGCAGATAAATGAACCTTCAAAGGCTTATTTCAAGAGGCTCGGCACACGGAGTACGGTTATACTTCAAAGGCGTGATCGGATCTTCGCATACCCTTTTCTCTGCATCCAGTAACACGTGAGAGCTTCGACTGCAAAGTGAATTCACTTTGTGCTCCAAATACCCCGTACTCTCAGGATGTTGTGGAATTTTTGCCATCTTAATTTGCGTTCCTCAAGAACTCATTGTAACGGGCTGGTGCAAACTGACGTAGGACACGTAGATCATGCAGGTTAGCACCATCGCTTTCGTGAACCAAAATTATCATCGAGACCCTGATTATGCCAAGTCCGTCAAGATCGTAAGATCTGATGATGACTTCTTGGAGCAACATCTCATGGAAATTCTGAATTTCCCTTTAGCCCATTTCGTAACTCTTTTTCGGACCTTCTTGTGGACAAATGCACCAGGCCACACGTGGATTCATTTTTATTCGAGCCCAGCACCTTCATCACGAATATTCCGTGCGATCCTGTTGCTTGGTGAAGAACCATGCGACTTACAAACTAGCCGCATCAGTGTAATCGTCCAGTGTCACGAAAGACCGAATACCGATCCAACCCTGCTTTCCTCTATTCTGGCACAAGGTTTTGGGTTGTTAGATAAAGCAGATTCATATATTGGGGCACATGCAAGGAGCATGAGACCATGCTTCAACTTGAAGTGGTGCTGCTTTCCTGGCTCCGCCCGATGGTGCGATTCCAAATGAGGAGTCTCCCTCTACCGAAGACTTCTTTTGACTGCTCGAATTTTCAGCCTCAATACCGAAGTTTTTCAAAGTTTCGCTCGAAAAAATGGAATGGCAGGTATAGATGCGCTCGTGGGTTGGATCTGAATCCCATCATTATGCAGGATCCGTCATACTCGCCAGGGTTGATTGGCAGTTACGTCAGAGACGTTCCCTAATATGGTTCGAGTGAAACCTTTGATGATCAGAAGAATTCAGAAGAAATGTCACACTGTGGAGCCTGTGCGAAGCCCTGAGCGGATTTCGGGGATACATATTGCGTCCGTCACTCGGCTGGGGTATGATCGTATCGTTACAGTGGCTCCGAGCCTTCCAAAGGTTGGTGTTGCTATAGCAACCATTGCTGAAATCCGTATCTGGGTATTTGAACACGCAAACATTTGCCATGATTCTGCTATATTATGACGGAGCTACTCCAGCATGGTGTGATTCGTGGAACCATGACCAAGACCTGGAAGGACAATTTGTGCACACGCACACGCTCGTGAACGCCGGCGACGTTGCAATGGGTGTCCTCTGAGAGGAAATTCAGTTCCCGGACGCAGGAAGTTCGCCTCCGAAAAATTATCAACATCACTAACACGTTTCTGTGTATATGCACGCCGTCTGCCTTGTCTATATCTCCTTGAGGTGCATGAGGTCTTTCAACTGGAATAAAAATAAAGATCTTGCAGTGCACGATTTTCTTGAAGCAGGTCACGTCAACCCACGAAAATGAGGGGACCGTCACGTTGTATCAGAGCCTGAAGAGCTAACGGTAAAAATTCATTGGAAGATCCACCTTCAACCATAACCGAGTATGTTTACTGAATTATTCAGGTTTTTGGTTGTACTGATAGAAGCGATGGCCAATTATGATGAGCATCCTTTCTGGACCCTGAAGGCCAAGGCAAACAATTGCTTTGTACGAATTCTAATGGAACTGTCCATTGCATAAGATCGTCGATTCATTCTATGTATTCATTCTACCGTTCATGACATGTGAGACATGTGAATGGCATGCTTCGATGGTTTCGGAACAATCCAGATACTTGTCACGTGAACGGCGATGTTACCACGCGACTTAGTAATTCGCTAGCGGCAGAGGTCCATGTTCGTATCGGAGAGCCATCATTACCGAGACTGGGCTTCGCTCATTCCGGCTACGACTGCGGGTATAAGCCCCTGGCGGAGTACGGAGAAGAGATACGACCCCCCAGTGGATGAACTCAAGGACACCCTGCTACCGAGGGAGTCCTGGAATAATTAATGCGGAAAATTGGGACGCTCGGCGAAACGTGTTTTGCTACGCTTCCTCGCTGACTTCGGTTACCCCATTGGGATTTCTCAAGGCTCGTCGTAAATCCGACACGTAATGGATCGCTGATGATGGTCCATGCCTTACCTTTTCGCTCTTTCTTGCTCGATATTTTCACCGGTAAAAGTTTTTACACTTGGCCTGAAGTTGTTTTGTCAATGTGACGACGCGTATACTATCGTTAGGCTTGAACATATAATTCTTTGTAAATCACCGAAGGATAACTTCAACCAATGCTTAAGCAATTCATTTTCTTGGATTACAGATTTTACTCCTGAAGTCTGTCTGAATGTCTTCAGTCGTCACGACAATCCTCAACGAGCCCCATCAGAGACGACGGGTGAGTATTCCTATTAGCATTGAACGTTTCATAGTCCTACCAGAAGTGTCAGAAATAGGGAACTTTTTTTTGGCAGATCATCAATTTTTTTGCCTAAATACTTTCTTGGTAGGATATTCCAAGTGAACTTGGTTCTGAGTTCTCAGGAGTTCCGTCATCTTGTCGATACGTTTATTTACCAGACCGCGCTTCGGAGTTGGGAAAGATTTGACCGAATACATTTCATTCTTTCCCGTTTGGTCGAGCCAAATACTTTCGGTAGTCCCTAACAGATATACGAACTAGAGTCAAGTGATCCAAAGTGTGAATGACGTTGGTGAACGTACGAGTGAAGAATAGAGATGAAGATAGATAATTACTGTGAACCTCATGATGGAACGATGGCTGAGATGGCGTGGTAAAGGGGATCAAAATGGGACTGGGGGTCATTCAATCGAATTGCCCATTAAGTGCAGACTCACTATCGGGTCGATAACGTTCGTGGATAGGCTCTCGGCTGTTACGCTTGCATTCGACATCCGCACTCGTAGTTACGTAAACAGTCTTCTACTCCGAGACTCAAGCCTCTACTTCCGTTGGAACGTTGATCCCATGTTCAAAGTGCACTCGAAGATCTCCGCAATGGCGAACCAACGACCACCCGACGGTGACTTGATTGTAGTTTTTATATCCCTGGATTGATGAGTATTTCGCTGCCAAGTAGGGAACCTTCAATGCAGGCGAGATATCGACTTGTGTACTATAACGCAACAAGATATCCAGCAAGATATACAGAAGCACAGTGAGGTATTCAGCCAGATATTCAGAAGAACCGTAAGGTATTTTGCAAGTTATTTAGGAGAACAGCGAGATATCCAGTTAATCAAAAACTTGTGCTGAAATGGGTGCAATGCTGATAAAAGCCATCAAGACACCAGATCAAGTTCTTATTCTCTTAATAACTGACAAGATGCCCTAAAATTAACAAAAAATAATGGATTACTTGCGGAGAAACTATACAATTCCTGATCATATGAAGTGAAAACGTTTTAGCGGAAAGAACTTGTGGCAATATCAGAGCAACCAGAGCCCGGGCAACATCGTTGCTGCATCAGTACAGCTTTTCTTCTTTACCTGGTCCTCTGAGCTCCGAGACTTAATTAAACTGATCCTCTTACGTGAAATTGCTCGGATTCCGGTGGTGATATACTACGTTTGCCCAGTAGGAGGCGGGCCATAGGACGCATCGACGCGGTAGCCTAAAGCGGCGTGTAGTGGTATTCTTCAAAGGATTCACGAACACCCTCGAAATTCACCCTCATCCGTACGTTAATACTCTTGCGGTGACCCGACAAACGCTCAGGCTCGAAGGCGATCCTGGGTCCCGGTAGGTTTCTCCTCGAGCAACTGATCCCGGCCACGATAGCCCTACGAGCCTCGAATGGGATAACCCTCGATGTCACAATCCCGTACTATTTCAAAGCCACCGGAGTGAGATAACCATGGAATTTCGTGGATGAGGTAAGCGCGTGCAGAAGAAATAGGACCAATCAATTTGACGCTGGAATCCTAAAATAAATGGAGTCGGAGGTATGCAAGAGGCAGTCGCCTTTCTCGTTATACCGTAAAATCCTTTTTTAGTCGTGTGTTGGGACAATGGAAAAACATCTCCGGCATCAAACAGCTTGCTCGATTCGAAATCTTTTTAATTCACAGCTTTAAATCATGCTTCCACAGTAACTCACGCAGTGAAAGAGCTGCGACTGGCTAATTCCTTTCTACACTATCACGAAATTGGCGGTAAGCCCGTATTTTCTCATCTTCTTGCAACACTCTAGGTTCATCTCTCAACCCACATAATGTCTTAGGGTAAAAGTTTTGAGAGTCGGTTACGATTCGTTTTACCGTATCTCGATTCTGTACTTGGGCATCTCTATTCTCATTGAGCATTCTCTCGCCCCTTGAATCTCCAACCCTGTCACCGTGTTATCGGAATCACCGAGGGTTGGTACACCAGACGTTATCTCCTTCACGTTTATCCCTCCGAGCCGATTGGAACCGCAGTCATAGCATCGATACTCAGCCTGCATTCGATAAAGATTGGAGATGAAGCCGAAGAACTTGAAGTTTCACGACTGCATCAGTACCACGGATCTACCCCAGGGTCTTGTTTCTGGCAATTAGCGTACTCGCTGGATTCAGAAGTCGTTAATAACGCAAGCGGAGACGGTGCGTAATAATTCATTCCAACTAATTCGCCTGGGACGGTTCGTGCTTTTGGGACATCCGCGGATCCGCGATTCTCCAGATTGCTGCAAAGTGATATCGCAGAAAAGGGTTGGGGGTGTAACTGAAGCTGTGCGAGAAGAGGAAGGCTGGGATATCGCGAAGTTATCATTCGAGATTATCAGGAACTCGAACGTACACGAATTAGCTTGTTGTTGAGGGGTCTTGGGGTTTTTATTTTCCAATAGGGATGAACCCTTATTTGATCTTATGGAGATAGTCCGACACTTTATGAACTAGTCGATGAGTCGATTTTCATCTTGGCAAGGACACTGGTTATAATAATTTGTTGTAAGACAGACTCTGTTGCGATCTTGTGACTTTAATCATTCAAAATTCATGCTTCGAATGTTTGGATGAATACAACGACTCGTGATCCTGGTCATTCAATGATTTGATCACGTTTCCGGCATTCACCGCGCACACATACCTGCAACAATCGAATGAAATTATTTTGATCGATCATTTATCTGCAGTCAGATATTTGGATAAATAACTTGCAGCATCGGGTGCACATGGTGTTCCATCCAGAGCACCGACAGGGGCATCCTGACACTGCCACCACGTAGTAATTCCGCGGAAGGCGTAATAATAGCATTGCAACTGCTCGCACATTTTCGGTTCCGGCTACGAGGACGAATGAAATATACGCAATATGGAACCAACCCCTATAGTTCAATGAACATGCTGAAAACTCACGTCGCAACTGTATGAGAAACCTAAACCATAGCACTGTTGCTGGGCGTCGTAAAGATCACCGGGTGCAACTCTCACAATCGGTTTGCCCGGTTCATGGAATCCACCAGGCTCGTCGGCGCAGTGCTTGCCATATCTTAAATCAGTTATTTGCAATGCTCGCAACATTATCAGCATAATTATGAGCTTCATGTGAATCGGAATAATCGTGAATTTCACGTAAGCTGTTTCGTTTACCTGAAGATCCTTTTGAACCTGTCGAGGCTGCAGGAGGACCAACGATGCATCCGAACGGATTTTTTGTCAGTCGGTGCCATTATGTATCCCAGGCTTGCGGCGCAGGGGCCACTTGCACTCTCGTCGTTTTTTGCACCCAATCTAAAATAGTCTTCTCATTGAGAAATTGGATTTGAGACATGATAATTGAACGATTATTCGAATAAAAGAGCTATTAGAGTGCCAAATCATGTCTCATTCGAATGTTCTGGAGTCGATATGACCATGAGTCACACACCTATGTATCACTGCGTTGTTGATGTCTAATTTCAGAAGTATTTTATGTGAAAACATCCTTATGGATTGTTTTTCTGAGAAAATAAAAAAACGTGACGCCCTTCCTGGATGAAAGTGGACTTGGGCAAAATATTCGCGAAAAGCGTTCGCCTCTTCTAGGAAAAATTTAATTTGGACAAAATGTCATCTAGAAAAGAGAAATTCATACAAAATTTCGTCATAAAGTGTTACGCCCCTCTTGGAAAAAAGTGAACCCGGATGAAATGTCCTCGAAAAGCGTTACGACCCTTCTTTGGATAGGATGTTTTCACATAGAGTGTTAGTGTGTACACGCAGATGTACTCACTACTTTTTTCCCCTTGCTGGGTATCTTTATGTTCTGTTGGATGTTAAAAAAAAAATGCAGAGCAAGAGAGCAACATCCTCAGCGAAACGTATGAATGAAAAATCGTAATAATTGGTAATATGGCGTGGTATAATAGATAATCTTTGATGTAGATTCAAACACGGAAAAGGTAATGGATGCATAATCAATCGCAGACCAACAATTCTGTACACAGCAAAATTCGATCACAGTCGGGAAAGATTTTGCAATTGCAATTCCATGCCTCATCCGAGAACAGCGAGGCTCTAAACCGCTGATAGCTTTTTCATTGATAGATTTTGAGAACCAGGAATTATGGGTATAATCAGAATTAGAGCTATAGTTGGTCAAGAATTATTCAACTGCGAAGCAACTTCTAGTCCCGTAAATAGTTCCATAACAGATTGATTTAAGACCAGATTGGGAAGATGAGCCAGGATTCTACCTCTCGAAGGTTCGGATAATAGTTGGTTCAGTGCCGTAATCGACGAGTTTGTTTTCATGTTGTGATAAGGAGGGTGTATCGTTGGTGGGGGGAAAAAGTGAGGTTCGAGTGAGTTTCGCGGAGAGTTCCGAACACTTCCTTATAGAATAAAAATCTGGAAAAAAATCAACCATATAGAAGATGATGAAAACATTAATTTTGCATAATAATTATTTCAAAAAGTTATTAACGGATCAGTGTAAAAAAATAAAATTCCCGAAATATTCGGTAATTGAACAATTTTTTCGGTGAAATTTACTCATTCATTGTTCTGAATACATGTGCATTTTTTAGGTTTTTCTCCTCATTTTCGAAAATCCCATTTTTCGAGAAAGTCAAGCTGTATTCACCAACCTATCCGATCGGTAACCCGGAAACTTCTTGCGTATATTGCATAGTCTTTGGATAAAAACATATCCAAAATCGTGTAGTTTCATTAAAAGAAAAAAAATAGAAAATTAGAAAATTAGAAAGAATTTTGAAAACCTGCACACGTATTCAGAAAAAGGAACGAATCAATTTCGGCTGAAATATTAGAAGGTGAGCTACCGGTCTTTTTGGCAAACATTTTTTTTCACACTAATTTGTTGATAACTTTTTTGAATATTAATATGCAAAGTCACTGTTCTCATCATCTCCAAAGTGTTGAAAATTCTCCCCGAATCTCACTTTTTGCCTCCACCCAACGATACACTCTCCTTAAGCTGGACGATACGAAATCTTCCAGCTTTCATATGTGTGGTGCAGTATTGGAACCATTATGGTGAATTGAATATACCCGGGTTGTAAAATTCACCCTCACAGTTGAAATTCCATGAACGGTTTCGGTGAAAAAAGCTTCCTACACATGTGTGTTGCGATTTCACATCATTTTTTGAAAAAGGTGTCGAGCAACGTTACAGAAATCGTGAAGAGTGTCACAGACTCGTCCGTTAATGGAGATCGTGATGAGCACAAAAAATCTAGGGGTCACGGGACATTTGACAAAGTTACAGGCGAAGTGGAAGGGAAACGGCAACACGCTGACTCTCGTTCGTTTGCTAGCGTCAGAGCTTAGCCTACCCTGTACGCCGCGACTCACCGCGCCGTTCGGTTTCGGCCCGCGGCACCCGCTATCGACGTATGTAACTACCTTGAAGTGATGTGCAACACCTCCCCCCGCGCCCACGCTCAGTCGGTAACAAAAACTGTAGATGTCTTTATTAGGGATTTCCGAACTTTATCGTCTAAGAACAAATTCTTAGCCGCAGCGTTTATTATTTTCGGAGTGGCTATGAACTCGTTCTCGACGAAAAAAGTTTGAAAATTTTTAATAAAGACAATTACAGTTTTTGTTTTGAAAATTGCTCGAACAGTATTGGACAATGAACGTACCAATATACGCTTTGAAAATTTGCCATCAGCGCAATGTGAAAAATACTCAATCCAAAACAAAAACGCTGCGCCAAGTTTTTCAGCCAATTATTAATATTTTAGACACAGAGACGAATTAAGAACAACAGGCAGCCTTCTCGAAATTGAATTTATTGTAGAATTCATCCTAACATTTGTAATCTTCATCGGTTTCCTCGTCTTTCTCCGAATCTCCCTCGTTTTGATTCAAACCATCGGGACTCACGGCCATGTAGCAAAGAATTCCTCGGTCGGGAATCTTTCTTATGGATAGATATGCGCATCCGTCCGGTGTCTTTCTGGAAACGACGGGCTCCAATGGTCCAGCTCGCGGAAGATCAGGGCAAAGTTCGGAAAACACATTGGCCATCGCCTCGCCCAACGGCGGTATCTCCGGACCCGGCAGTGACTTGTGAAAAACACCGTGAAGACGTCCACCTCTCACCATTATCTTCAGCAACTGTATGTAATCGTTACGATTTTTCGCATTGTCGATCGTATCGTCGGGAATGCCGGCCAAGCGTCTCGTCCACTCCACGATTCTCACACGGTCTAACGCGTCATTGATGAAATAATCTCGATAAATCAACGTGATCCATATATACCCCTTATCCGTTAAATTAGCAATACTAACGATGATATAATCAACACTGATCAATCAATCGATTCATAAGTAACTTACTATTCGATTAAGGGGTCTGAAAATGGGTATAATTTTTTTAAATCCATAAACTCGAAAGTATAAAACGAAATATTTTTATTTTTCAACACAAGGTAAGGAA
>JABFVB010112092.1:0-11239 GCA_018812205.1 Adelognathus sp. PSUC_FEM 10030001 | reverse complement strand
AATTGAATATCGGACGGTACCGACTAAAAATTTGTTTGAACGTATCCGACCGAGCATTTTGTTGATTCGACTGAATTTTTTTTTCAGTGTACCATGCCGTAAAAAAATGATTGTAAATTCAACAAAAAATGTTCGTGACTCAGCATGAGATCACAAGGATCTTGCGTTGATTTTTACAAAATGGCATTCGGTGTAGTAATTTCAGAGTTGGAATATAATGAGTTTTCGTGAAACCGGTATCGTAAATATGTGGAAGGAAGTAAATGAGGAGAGGAAATGGTTTAAAAAATGGAATTTTTATGGTGACCGGTGTCGATAAATATGGTCGTTTTGTCGTTCCTGCGGTCAATTTTTTAATGGGCCATAGGAGTCTCCTCCCACACGTAATAACCCACGAATTCGATCCGATGAGACACGCCCGAGGAATTCGTGGGTGATGATTGAGTTTTCTGATTAGCAGAGTCGATGAGCGATTCGTGGAAGTTGCTAATAGCCCGCGTGTACAGTCGTGAATTTCGTTGAGGGGGTTGCGATGACGTGCTAACGCGCTCTATGAGTGCGCACGTTTCATCTCCGTTGAGACGCTGATGCCGAGAAAAAAAAGTCGTATCGTTTTTTTTTTTTCTTACGTGCGACGATAGACCACCAACGTCATCACGGCCACGAGATGAGATTAAGCCCAGGTAGCATCACGAAAACACGTTACGGGAATAACCAATCGACGGAATTTCTACGCGCGGGCTGACTCATCTCTTCCACGCGCGCGCGCGATCGTCAGAGTGAACATTTATTCGAAATCAAAGAATCTCTGGAGTGGACCCATTGGACTCGTTTATTGCGTGACAACGATATCGCGTGACTCAAAATCATAAGGGCGTATTTTCAGTGTATATTATAAGAAATTCTAAGGAATTCCATACTGGTTTCATCAATTATGCGGTATATCATTGCCGATACACGCGAGCTCGCAGTGCGTAAACGACTCGTCATTCATGCTCTTGTATTCACGATAATCGAGTCATAGATGACGTTGTAGGTACCGAACACGACCAGATAACTCAACCTCGGGGGAGCCGAGTCAATTGGGCACAACCAGATAACTGAATCCCGTAGGAATGGAAAGAGGTTCAGTTATCCGGTTGGAAAAGGTTCGGATGAGCAGTTGGGTTCAGTTATCTGGACGTGTACTGTAGTGATAAATCGGCGTCATCGGTGCTTATCGACGGAAATTCGTCAAGTTTGGAATACGCGCAAGATGGCTTGATGAACATCATTTTTGCGTTTTGCTTCCCCGTAAAGGAAGCTTTGTTTTCTTGAATTTGTTTTTTTCCGAGATTTTGGTGTCAGACTACTTAAAATGGTCTAAAACGTCGAGAAAAATGATTTGAACGAAATGTGTGTATGTTCGGATTTTTGTTACCACGGAAGCGTCCGCAATTGTCGAGGTATCGCGCTGAAATTTGGTGCACCATTAAAGTGTGGGTAAACAAAGGATGAGTTCAAATTTGGCGCGAATCCGTCGAGGTTTTCAAAAATTATGCCATTTCGAATTTTTTCAAAAATCGCTTGACAGCCCAGGTAGCAAGTTTTAATTGTTGCCGAAAAGTTACATACAGTTACAAAAGTTACCTTAAGGACGTACGACTATTTCTTCGGAGTTAAAACGGCGATGGATAAAAATATCATCGCAGTAGTCACAAATGGTGAAAATTCCTTAAATTCTGCAATCAGTCGGCTCAAGTTGGATTTACGTGACTGATTACATGTACATGTTATCATGTACACTTCATTAATTCATTATTGTGTCGTTTCTATTCTAAGTATCTTCGTAATTTGAATATTTTAATTTCCAGAATTCATAGATTTGCCTAATTCTTAAACTGTCTTCTATATAAATCTCTACCGACATCTCTGCGTTCTCGATTATTATTTGCTACCTCGAAGATTTTCCATAACATGTACATTTGCAGGTGTTGTGCAAATGTTAAAATTCGAATTTTCTTCAAACTTTGGTCGCTCGAAATATTGAGCTCCGCACCAAAACCCTCCGCAGTGAATGATAAATTCATCAAGTCAACTATGAAATTATGATTTAGTGAAGTGAATCACGCAATTATAATTCAGTGAAATAGATAACAAAATTATGATTGAGTGAAGTAAATCATAAAATAATTATTTACTTCTAGTAAAAACTTTGAAGAATAAGTTTTGAACTTACCATCGAACGGATAGAGAGCGCGACACGTCCCGAGAGGTGGTTGAGCGTCGATCTCATCGACGTAGTATTCCTCGCCTGTACTGCCGGGAAGCGAGGTGCGTGATGTACCGAGGCCAGACTCCGGGCTGTTCGTGGAACTGTGCATGAGTATGGTAAAGCGAACGCCATTTCTATTTGCCTATCCAAGATTGCTAACAAGATACTCGTGTCGTTTTCCTTCTTCATTTCGCACAGCGAGTAATGGAAATAAATGTTCGAGGAAAAATGTACATTTCTCACAAATTCGCTCACCTCGGTGGGCATTGACGAGTGTGAAAGAGGAGAGAGATTACGTTACGATTGCAGAGACATAGAACGACATGTGAACAAAAAAAATCAGAGTAAAAGAGATGTAAACTCACTCGTGCGTCGGTTGTGGCGTTCCCGGTGCGTCCTTTTTGTGCACCGGTTGATTCGCGTTTGCATTGCTGACGCTGGAATCGGACGCCGATCTCGAGAGACTCTCCTCGCCGCCCGAATGACTCGATCTTCTCGAGTTTATCGATCTCGTCGTTGAGCCGTTGCTTGTGGGCTTTCGCGGTGCTTGACTCGGACTGTAAAAACACACAAACAGAAATACAATTGAGTTAACGGAGATTGATCCACTTTTATTCTGCCTTCGTGTTTCTGTTTTCTTTCTATAGTTCTTATTTGCGCAATGTAGGATGACTTAGAACCAAGAAAGGTGAGCAAAAAAATACACAAATTGATGGTCAATCGCCATTTTACTGCGAAAAAAACGAATATCTCTCGCCCATCAATAGTAAAAATTTGAATATCAACTGGAATGTTATTTATTGCACTCATTTTTTTCGTACGCTATGTGCAATGTTACTATTCCATACATTTGCACGATATGAGGAACAGTGATGAATCGAGCATGCATTCTAAAAAATTGACAAAGAAAATCTCTCCATTAATAAATTATTCAACATTTGTCGTGCATTCATTTTCTCGATATTGAGAATAAAAAATGAATGAAGCGTTTGAAAAACATTTGAAAAACAAAAGAAAAATCTACATAGAATATATTAAATTATAACCCGAAAGCAATTTCGATATGAATTTTATAATGCCCACAAACCTGGAAAGACTGACTCCCGCTCTCATCGCCTCGTCGAGATATCCCTGAAATTTCGTCAACTCGGCGCCCAATTTGTCCAACTTGTGACTCGACTGATTCAACTGTCCCTCTATGCTCATAGGATCGCCGAGCGCGGGATTTTGTTCGTAAACGCCTTTCATCTTCATCAGACCGTCGCGCGCCGCTGTTTCCTGCTGTATCTTCGCTTGTATCTCGTCGAGCCTCTGTTGCAATCGTTTTTTCCTCTGATTCGGCGGTAGATCGCTGCAGTCCTCCTTCGCACCGTCACCGTAGCCAGGCACATTGTTCTGCGAATGATGGAGATACAACGGTTAAGAATACATCGACCCAACGACCGGGACAAAAATCACAGTGAAAGAACATTTCTCGCCGTTCTGTTGAGAAGTAGAACAGCTCGACGGAATTGAAGGCGTGGAAAGCACGATGAGATGTAAGTGTACTTTTATATATCTTTTTCTTGCTCGTAGGAGAAGCTTTTTCATGAAACATTTTTTCTTTTTGTCATGCCAAAATACTCAAAATTGCCTACAACGTCGAAAAAAGTGATTTGGGCTTAATATCTGGACGTGTGTGTGTATGTGCACATTTCCCTTGTTAGCACGATAGCGGTGCAATTCTCAAGATATCGTGCGGAAATTTGGTACCCAAGTAAAGTGTGAGTGAAAAAAGGACGAGCTTGAATTTGGCGCGAATCCGGCAAGGGTTTCAAACATTCAGACGGTTTTAATTTTCTGAAAAATCAAGTCTCACGCTCTGACTTTCGAAATTTTTGAGAAATCGGGCTCAAATTTGGTAGGGCAGGGAACCAACTGTTGTCGGATAAGGTTTGAGTAGAAGAAGTTTCATGTAAATTGGTGAAAAGGTCCAAAATGTACAGCGTTTTGAAATTTTTTGAAAATGTCCTTCCCACTTCTAATTTCCTTATTTTCGAGATATCGTGCTCGTATGTGGCACACAAGTGGATTTTGGCCCATGAAGATGCGGATCGAATTTGGTGTGAATTCGTTCGGAGGTTCAACATGGATGGCACTTTTAAATTTTCGAAATGTCTTGTCGTGCTCTAACTTTACCAACTTTCTTGAGTTTCCTCTATGAGAAAGCCAAAATTTATGAACATGCTTCCTCATAGATGAATGTTTGTGAAACGAGGAAAATAATGAGGAAGCCATGTGCGAGGTCCTACTTAGCACCTTTCTTGTCTTCGTCACGGCTGGTTTACTCAAACAGAGACGGAGAGGGACGACAATGCACGACGTAAACACACAGATATTTATATTTATGATGAATTGTATGCAATATATGTATCTATAAACGTTTTATAATGAATAAAAAATACATATAAAAAATAAATGCGTATAGTAAATGAGAATAGGGACAGACCTTCAAAGCTATGCACACCTCGATCAACTTCTGTCGTTTGCATGAAACAAATCACATAAGCGCGTCATTCAGCGTATTATAAGTAGGGCAGTGACAGAGAAGCGAGTTGCACGCGAAACAAACAAAATCAGCAGAAAGCGTTGTTAAATTCTGTATTCATACCATAATGTATTCTGGATATTTGATACTACGAAAACGGAACAGTTTTAATGCTTCTTTGCAGTTTCGTAAGCTACTCCGATCTGCTGAGTTTGTTCGTTTCTTGTAACTCCCGTGAACCTACGTCAACCGCGAGATTGTCTTTTGGTCTCTGGTTACGACAGTTTTTCACTTAGCATTATTAGTCAGCCTTTTTTTTCATGGTAATTTTACATTTGTTATGTTACACGAAAAATACACGTGTATGTGTGCCATTGTGCGAACGGAGCGGGTTCACAACACCGAGCATTCGCAGCGAGCGGTAAATCGATTACTTACTAATTAAGGAATAATTATCCAAAATTGTCACAGTCCCGATGGTTCGTTGAAAAACAGATAGAGATAGAGGAGGAAGATCGCGAGCGGAACGTTTCACCATCCACCAAATTGAGAGAAAGTATACAAAAGAAACAATACCAGTAAGTTCATCGAACGAGATCGAGAGTAGGTTGAAAAATGGAATTGATGCGATTCTGTTTGGATGACGGAATGACAATTTTTTTCGATTCGAACGAATTTGATGTAAATATGCGTTCACATGCTACAATGATATTTTGATCTACTTTCCATTTGTACAAACTGTGATTAAATCGTAACCTTCACCTAATCAAGACAAAGCACAAAAGAATCTATTCTACTACTGTAATGCTCTGTTCATCAATGAAACAAAAAATGGTATTTTAGTTTCTATTCTTTTACTACAATTTTCTGTGTAGTCCTCACTGTATTATGCACAAAGACTTGACTTTAACAAATTTACGTTGATAATTACGCTTTTTTTCATTAATGTTTGGAACGAACTGTTTAAGGACTTAAAAAAAAAAATTCTCGTCTTTCTTTGTAAGAGAGTATAATGAAAAGAGAATGAATGTATGCTAGATGTAATATTCCTTCGAATGGATGAAATTATTCTCTTGAAAAAGTGTTCAAGGGTTGTGAATTTTCGTTATCAACGTTGGAGAGACGACAGTTTGCACAAACGATGAGTGGATTGTACCATCGAGAAAGTTTAGACGAAAATATTAAAATAACACCAGTTTATCGAAAGAGATAGAGAGTAAATAAAATTTACGTGAATTTTCTTGAATGACAGAGTGACGTTTTTTAAATTTCAGACCAATTTCGTTTGAATATGCATTGACGTGCAACTGGTATCGCTGACGGGTGCGAGTTTTTACATACGATGAATAATAAAAATTAACCGTAGACAGTAAAGTTGAAAGATTCATGCGCATAAAGAGTTTTCACAAAATGAAAATGAACGGATATGTTGTGAATAAAGAGGAAATGACGGTGAGAGGCTGATCATTTTTGCTGTGCTATTTTTCACATCGAGACGAATGATTATAAATTACTAGAGAGCTATGAATAATAGTGCAGTCGAAAAAATCCAGCAAATACGATACCTTGTTGCTGCTGAAAATTCCAAATATTCCAACGCGTTTTTTAATCTTTCCGCCCGATACGGTGCACTTGACCGTCAAATGATTGTGTATCGGTTGCATAACCGGCTGCGACAGTTGACTATTGCTGTCGTAGGATTTGGCAACCGACAGATCCTCGAATGGAAAATCTCCCGGTGGTGTGAAACCGCTCTTGTATCTCTCGATGACCAACGCCGTGTCTTCCTTCTCGTTGATCTCGTTCGCCGCTTTCTCGATACCGTCGAGACACTGCGATATTATCGGCGCTACCGAACGCTCGATCTCCACCGATTTCATCATGTAATTTCGCATGTTCTTTATCCTCTTCTCGTCCAATTCCTGCAAAAATATATGGAAATAAAAGATTATTACAATGAATTTCTAGCCGAGTTCAATTTTCCTAGTCTTGGAAAAGTCTCGAATTAATTAAAGGATACTATCAAAAGATTCTCTCGTAATTCGTATACATACAGGAAAAGTGGAATAAGACGAAAGTGTGAATCATTTAAACACTATTGAGCTGAAAATTCGTGTTCAGCGAAGAAATATACATAGAGTAGGGCAATTTTCAGAAAGATTACAACGAAGCGCTCCCACATCATGCCGTGCACTACCTCGTCCGTCCCCGATATCTTCGCCTCATATGCGTACCTCCTCGATGAGTTTATCAAACATTCGAGAGTATAACATTTCCAGGATAATACACCATGGATGCGTTTCATGTTCGTATTCATGAAAATACTTATTGTCTTCTAAGATACTAAAGTACAGAATGGACCCTTCATTCTTCGAAATTGACACATGAAAACTCAACTGCACAGACATAGTATCATTCTATTATTTTCTAATAATCATCGATATCTCTGTGATGATTCGACAATCACAGCCTAGTTCAATTATAGGACCAACGTCTATCTTCTTTTTTCTCACCAGACCCTATATTATTGGTAACATTGACAAATCTTGAATCTTGAATTCTTCAAATCTTGAATTCCCTACCGATGAATTTGTATCAAATACTCCAAAAATTATATAGATTCTGTCCGGAATACTCTTAGTGGAAATACTTTTGTTGAGCTCTCCATAAAACACGACAGCAATGTAATTCTAAGATTTTCCCCAACCATACCTGTAAATGCTGAAATACTTCTGGCATCGCTGTGTGATAATGTAACGTCTGCATCTCATTTGTCTTTTGCAACTGATTCGCGTACTCCGTCTTGGCCTCCTCGCTCTGTTGTGTTTTCAGTGTCATGTTCATTCGTTGCTTCTCAACCTGCAAGGAATAAAAACAAACTTTATTGATCACTGCATTAATCACAACGAACTATGATAATTATTATTTCCCAAGTCTCGTATAAATTGACTGTGAACTTTATGAACAAGTGCTAACTCGGATCACACAATTTGTAAAAGAAAATGCATCAAATGAATTATAATGACAATAACACTGTGTGATAAACTTCAGAAAAAAAAACAAACCTCTGCTCTAGAGAGATTAAGATCAGCATCCGCTCGCTGATAATTGTCCAACGCCTTTTCCGCCTCGCGAAACGCCTTCTCGTATGCTTTCCTCGCTCTCTCGAGATTGCCGATCTGTCCGGTGAGATTCGTCATCAGTCTCGCGCCTTCTTGTAGATGCTTCTTGCGATCCTCCTTGAAGTCTTTGACGAGTATGTTGAGCTCGCGCAGCACATTTGCCTGCAGATTCTCGGCGATCACCTCGCGCTGACCGGCCTGGTCGTTGACCTCGTTGAGCTCGAGCTTGAAAGCTTTGCACGGACTGTACCTGAGGAAAATTGGAGCAAGCACGTTTTTCACATCGTTAAACTTGGATCGATGAATAGACACACACATAGACACGTTACATGCGACGAATTAATCCGCTTGGGAAGCTCCGCTCGAGGCCAAGCTCTGACCCAAAAATACAGAAACGCTTCTGACGAGAGCATAAATTTAAGCTTTTGTCATGTTCGCTCGAATCAAGTTAAGAGAAGAAAAATATACTTAAGAGAAAAAAGTTATTTCTGATAGATGAGACGAAGAATACAGATGGATACAGTGGATTGAAAACTACAAAGAACAGTGAGGTGAAAAATTTCTCATCGATACGGAAGTGTAAAGTTGGGGTATCTATTCAGAACTTTCATAAAAAAATTTCAGTATGGATTAATTTGGGTCAAAAGACTTTGATTCTCGATTCGAACATGATCGATGGGACAAAGATTAGAGATGGACACAGTGGATTGAGAACTATGAATAATAGTGCAGATGAGATTCTTGTCAATGTGAGAAAAGCGAAGTTAACGTATTAGTTGAAAACTTTAATGACCAATTTTTAACATTTTTGATAATCGATCAATTGCGGTCAAGACATTTTTGTTGTTGATTCAAACATGATCGATGAACATGAAGACGAAAATTGAAGATTAATTGAAAACTATAATGAATAGTGCGAAGAAAAATGCTCATCAATACGAAAGTGCAAAGTTGAAGTATCGATAGAGAACTTTACTTAAAATTTTTCATACATTTTGACGATTTCAAGGATTCAAATGATGTCAAGAAAAATTGCTGATACCGAATATTTCAGAGAGATTCCTGTAATTTATGTCAGAAATTCGTCCGCGTGCGGCCCCGATCGTCTGTTCCAATATGGCGTCCCAGTGAATTCGAGACGGTATCAACGGTGCGCGAAAGCACGTAGAAATATGCGTAATTTAAATGCCTGATTTACTATTTTATCATGATCATCGATCATGAAACCACAGCGAAAAAAATTGCTTCGAAAAATGTTCGAATATATCTCATATAGGTTATGTTGATATTTCAGATATTCTCCGGGGCCAATCAGGCTCGTCAAAATTCGTCCTCTTTCGATATTTCAAAGTATCCGATAATCAAAAATTTTAAGTATATTCGAAAGTGAACAAATTATATCGTCATCTGGTACATTTTTTCGTCCAGTTTTTTGTTTGTTATATCCGCAATTTTCGTTCGATCTTGACGAGTGATAGCTCATTTTGTTTGTCGAAAGATGTTTCACGAATTCACTGAGTAACTTGCTTGATCGTATTCCTCAATCGGTAGGAAAGTATAACCAAATTTGTAATTTTTTTTTCATCATGTTCTGGCTATAAAACGCTGCTTAGGGTCATTCTGACCCCGGGTGACCGCGAAAGGTTGATGAAGTATTAATGTTATTCGTAAATGACAAAAATCGCAATATTTTTTAACACAGTGAATTTATAGAGCTTTCATCGAGGAGCGAAATGTGTCTTCTAAAAAGTAGGGTTAGATATGTGTCGCTTATCAGCGGTCACCGAGTCGTTTCTCTGTTAAATTATAGGTATATTTTTTTCACATCGAGTAGGAACCCTTTAACTCAGATCTACTTTGTCCACTACCAGTTTCTACCGGTTTCCTTAAAAAAAAAACGTGGACAAACCATTTCTGTAATCACAGTACTCGATCGACCTTACTGTCCAGCGAAGTTAGCAAGTATACGCGCCCACACTCGTGTTGTGCAAATAAAATGGAAACTTAACACTGTTTAAAATTGTATTACAACGTTTGTCTTGTTGAAAACTAACTATAACGCGACTTATAATACATACTTTGTTATTAATAATCTTGTCATTTTTCATTCGTGTTACACAGTATATCGTAGTGACACAGAAAAAAAAATCATGATACAACACATCGAGCGCTGATCGTTGTGCGATTTTCCGCAAAATGGCGCAGGACAGAGACAGTTACATATGTAATATTGTGAAAAATTTGGGAGACAAAAATTTATCGTCGTGACAAGCATCGAATTTTTTTTCTTTTTTTTTTCGTGATACGTACAGCGACGATTAGGGAAGAGCAACAACAATAACAACGATAGAACAACAACAACAACGATGATTGAGGTTAGCTGTGTGTACAATAACGAGCATGAAGAATGTACGATATGACGTTAATCGGAACGTAGCGTGTCAGAGTCAATCAAAGGTAAACAATAATTTATAATAGTTAGTTTACAAACAAAAAAAAAACCTAAAAATTGACTGCCTCGTCGTTATTTCGCGGGACGGCGAGTTTGCTCTTCGACACTCTCCTCGGCCACGTGCCCCACGCGTGAGCCATTACAGTACAACTCGGCTTTCGCATTTTTAGTATTATCATTATTTTCTCAGCTTAATTTATCCATCGCAAACGTGTTCATCGGTGCCGCTAGCTCGGATTGTGAAAAATAATGAAATCACGTCACAGCATTAATATTTGTGAGTACAGTGGAAACTCGGTTGGTGCAGATCGTTGGAATTTTTCACTACTGGTGCGCGCGCACTGAATGCCGGTTCCGAGGCTCAGCCCACGTCGTTCATGGACCAATGCGCGTCGCGCGTTGTCCCCACTCCTTCGCTCTTCCCCCACTCGCAGCCCAAAAGGAAGCATTCCCCGAAGAAAAACGAAGTGTGAACGAACGTGAATCTGAATTGACGTATTCCTACTTGATTTGGGAGAGAAATGTAACAATCAATTTACATGAGATTACCCAGTTAACACTGATAACTCATGTGACACATTTAACGCAGTTTTTGGAACGTCAGATTAATTGATCTTTGCTCGATCTCGAGGTGTGAGGGCTCATTCGGTTCATGGAAAGTACGTCTGCAAGTTTATCGTTCACAATAAAATAATTGTTTGTGGTAATGATAACGAAGCTACGAGGTTAATGAAACTTTTTGCCCAATCGAAGAGTTGATTGAAGCAAATCACTCGCTCAATTCTTGAACGTCTTTCGAGATGCCAGATATCTGGTAATTTTCACCAGATATCTAGAAATTTCGACTAGAAAACTACTTCTTCTACTAGATCTAGTAGAAGGTA
>JABFVB010110982.1:0-29671 GCA_018812205.1 Adelognathus sp. PSUC_FEM 10030001 | reverse complement strand
CGTTTTTTCAGAGCTTATGACTTTTTTTTGTTCCTTTATTTATAGTCGCATCGACAACGAGGTCATTAGCGACTAATACAAATATATTACAGGTATATAGAAAAAAAAAGACAAAAAAAGGCATGGAACAGGAAGTATACATGTAATAACAATGTGCGTATAGAGTTTATAGTGCATCATATAACTGGATTCTTTTGAAAAGTTCTATGCACTTGGCACACATTTCTCTGGTCTTCAGGCAATCTCTGATGGATCTTGGTAGCTTGAGTTGGTCACGTTGGATTTGGGTGGCTGGGCACTCAGTCAGTAAATGTTCAACAGTGAGTGGTGTGTCACACGAAGAGCATATGTTCCTTGCCGTATGGGTGATGAGGTGAATATGTGTCAAATTGGTATGCCCTATTCTCAGTCTGCTCACAATACTTTGGTCTCTCCTTTTTTCCATGTTTGGCACGTCTTCCCAGGTGGTATCCCTTATATCGTGCAGCTTGCTGGGTCCGCTTGATGTCCAAGTGTCGTTCCATTTTTTCCTTACTTCATGACGTACCAATTTTTTGAACTCCGAAGTGGTAATTGGAACGTCTTCAATGGTGGTATTAGCTTTCAACGTGCCTGCTTTGGCAGCGTCGTCCGCCTTTTCATTCCCTACGATTTGTTGGTGGGATGGAATCCATACAAAAGATACCGTCTTATATACTTCTTGAAGTTTCTGTAGTTTCATTTGGATGTCTTGCACGCGTTTATCGGTAGATTGTGTGTTTTTAAGTGCTTCTAAGGTGGATCTTGAGTCGGTGAAGACGGCAGCTGGGAATATATTTGTCTGTTCTATGATGGCCAGAGCTTGTGATATTCCATGGATTTCACACGAGAAGATTGTGCAGGCATCAGGAAGTCTCAATGACAGCACTTGATCATCAATCGCTATACCGCATCCGCATTTACCATCGTTTACCGAGCCGTCTGTGTATATTTTGATGTGGTTTGTGTATTTATCAGCTATGAGCTTGTCGAAGAGTTTCTTGTACTCGGCCGAGGAAGTGTTATTTTTTCCTTCTGTTGCAAGGGCTATATCAAAATCTATATCTATATTCGGCGGGTTCCACGGTGGTGCGGGGTGTATTGATCGCGGATAGATAGTTGGGATCTTGATATTAAGTTCTGCTGTATGTTGTTTCAATCGGATTATGTATGCTCGTGGGATGTGAGGTCTCTCGTCGTAGCGTTGTTCCAGTTCCGTGTAGCAATCTGCATGAGGGGTTACATTTGGTAGATACTTATATTTCGGTGCGTACGTCACAGTTAGTCCTGCTCGTCTCAAGCTCAGAGGCGGCTCACCACTCTCGGCCAATACACTCATATTGGGGCTGGTGCGGAATGCACCAATCGCGAGTCTGACTGCTGTGGTCTGGATGGAGTTTAGCGTCCGGAGTGTTCTTTCTGAGGCCGAGCCGTAGATGAAGGCTCCATAGTCGAGTTTGCTTCCAATTATCACTCTGTAGGTGTTAAGTAATATCAGCCTGTCTGCACCCCAATTTTTCGACGCTAGTGATTTGAGAACATTCATCCTATTTAAGCACTGGGCTTTCAATATCTTGATGTGTGGTCCCCATGATAGCCGTGAGTCGAAGGTGATGCCGAGAATTTTCATGGTCGATACTCTCCGGAGGTACGAATCGTTCAGGGTCAATTCTAAGGGTTTTCGTTCTTGTATTCGGGACCTTGTAAACAAGGTATATTCGGTTTTGCTTCGCGAGAATTTGAAACCTGATTCGTCAGTCCACTCTGAGAGTTTATCGAGGGTGTTTTGGAGAAGACCTTGAACATTTTCGACATTTTTCCCGGAACAAAATATTGTCAGGTCGTCTGCGAATAACAGACCGCGGACTGGAGGCTGTAACGTCGAAACAATGTCGTTTATGGCTATCAGGAATAATGTGACACTGATCACGGATCCTTGCGGTACACCGTTTTGTATCGTTTGAATATCAGACAGGATGGTTCCAATCCGTACTTGGATCCTTCGATTGCTCAGAAAGTTGTTAACGTAAGCGAGGATATGGCCCTTGAAACCTCTTTGGATTAAGATGTCCATAATCCTGTGCCGCCAGACCATTTCATACGCTTTTTCTATATCCATGGATACTGCCATTACGCTTAATTGCTTGGCCAAGGAATTACAGATGTAGGTTTCTAGTTGCACGAGGTGATCCACTGTTGATCTGAATTGACGGAATCCATTCTGCAGTGGGGAAATCCATCCATGGTGTTCGAGCGTCCATTTCAAACGACGGTTAATTATTTTCTCTAGAATTTTGCACAAGTTGCACGTGAGCGCTATCGGTCGATAGCTAGTAGCGATAGTACGATCTTTCCCTGGTTTAGCTATAGGAATTATTGTAGCTAGTTTCCATTCATCCGGGAATATGTCATTCAGAAACATATAGTTATATATCTCTAAGAGAAGCTCTAATCCCTGAGTAGGTAGATGTTTGATCAGTATACTTGGTATACCGTCAGGTCCCGGACTGGTTTTCTTGCAGAGTCGGAGAACTGTAGACAGCTCTTCCATGCGAATTGAGGAGTTTATGGGTTCACCTGTATCCCCCTGAATCGCCTGTTCAATCTTGTCGCTGATCAGTGGTTCCATTTCTCGCTTGTAGTTAACAAAATTTACTTCGTAATTCGTATCACTCGAATTTGCAGCGAACGTATTCGCTAAGAGATTCGTTATATTCTCGATTTCTTCTTCAGCGTCTCCGTTGGGGTCCTTGATAAACGGAGGCATGCTTGAATAATTTCGCCCTTCAATACCTTTAATCGCTTTCCAGAGTTTGTCAGTTGGTGTGTGTCGAGTTAAGGAGCTCACGAATTTTTTCCAGGCATCAGATCTGGATATTTTCCTGGTTCTTCTAGCTATGGCTCTCAGTTTTTTAAACTCGATTTTCGCCTCGAGTGTAGGATGTCGTTTGTATACATTGAAAGCGTGTTTGGCTGCCTTGGAGGTTTTTTCGCAATCTTCATTCCACCATGGAACTCCTCTTTTTTTCTGCTTTCCCGTTGATTTGGGAATCGTAAGGTCCGCTGCTTTGCGAATTATCTTCGTAAAGGATTCTAAAACAGCGTCTATGTTCGGTTTGGCGTCAACATCGAGGGTCGGGAACTCTTTACAGAGATGAAGAAATTGGCGCTGATATTCCTCCCAATCAGCTTTTCCGAATATCCAAGTACTGGGCGCATTCAATTGGGGAGATTTTTCGTTGGAATTTCCCAACTTGATGTGTATTGGGTAGTGATCACTATCATTTAAGTCATCATCAACATACCAGTCAATTTTGTCTGTTAAATTTGGGGAGCAGATACTCAAATCGATAGAACTGAATGTTCCCGATGAGCAGTTAAAATGTGTAGAAGCGTCTGAGTTTAACAGCGAGAGATTCGAATTATTCATCCATCGCTCTATCATTCTTCCACGAGCGTCTATCTTGATTGATCCCCACATCAGATGGTGACTGTTGAAATCACCCACTATTATATACGGTGTTGGTAGTTGGAGAGTTAGATCCTCAAGTTCCGCTTGTGTAAAAGGATAGCTGTTTGGTAAATATACGTTGCATATAGTGGTTCTTTGTGGTATAGATACCGATATGGCGACTACTTCAAGATTCGAATTTATAACGATTTCCTCGGCAGGTATGTTATCGCGAACAAACGTTGCTACACCGCCACTGGCCTGGAGTGGATCTTTACGATTCTTGTGGAAGTGATTGAATCGTCGCATACGCGCACAGTGGTGTCCTCCAAAGTTAGTCTCTTGAAAACACACTATTGCGGGGTCTACTGTATTAATTAGGACTTGAATACTTTCGCGCCTGGTATAGTATCCATTCACATTCCATTGGAGCAAACGCATTGTTTATTTTGGATACTTTAAATGTCCTACGCTAGGTGGATAGCATTTCGCCGTCCGAGGTATTTTCGTCGTACTCATCCCCTGTCTCCCTTTGGCCGGTCTTTTTCAGCTTTTTCATAATTCTCGTGAATCGGCTCTTGAGGCCGCGTTCAGGAACGATCGGGTACAGCCTTTGGAGCATCTCGATCATAACGGAGTTGTTTGTTTCAAATTCGTTCACCACTTCTTGAATATTTTCTACTCCATGAGTTTTTTCGAGAAAGTTTTCGATTTGAAGAGAGGTCAGCGGGAATTCTTCTGGGTTGGCATCGATTGTAGTCTTAATGATTGAGTACGATTCCTTGTATTTGTTTTCTTTTTCGGTTTGAGAGTTTCCCCTAGCTCTCTGTTTCTTGCTCTTAGGAGGGGGGAGTTTCGGGCAGCTCATATCACTTTTATCACTCGGGCCAGGTTTACCGTCGGCGAGGCTCGGTGTCAACAGAGTTGGCGAGTTCGAACCCGATGACAAAGATCGCTTCTCACCTTTTGTTTTCTCTTCTGTTGTTTCCCCGTCCTCAGTTATATCCATGGTGGGCGAGTTCGGCGTGCAGTTTTCCGACGCGGTCTGTTGTTTTTCGTTGTGTCTCACGGTAGGGCAGTCCCTAGCCAAGTGCCCTTCCTCCTTGCAACGATAGCATCCTACGATATCGAGATTGGTGTAGATCCAGTAGTTTGTTTCGTCAAAGTTAATCTGAATTGACTCGGGAAGCTTGGGAACGTCCTCTGGTTTCACATAGAGTTGTCTACGAAAACCCATTACGTGCGCGAAATGCGGATCACTGAGCCCCGCGCGTAGGAACGTAATAGATGAAACGATTTCGATGTTCAATGATTCCAATTTATTTTCCAAAATACTGTGTGGAATAATAGGCGGAACGTTGGACAGGACAACGCGCTTGTTTCTCGTTATCAGTGGTCTAATAGGAAGAACTTGGTTTCGAATCTTTATCGTTTTGTGAGTCTCCACCAAATCGTCGGCCAGAGCTTTGTTTGCGAGATAAACACAGATTCTTTCGTTAGAGATTTTAGAAGCAAACCGTATCTGGTTTGCCTGCACCTTCTCGGCGAACGCTGCCACATATTCATTCAGATGGGCTTCTTCTACTGCATCAACGAGAACGGCCTGGTCTTTTGTCGGAAATACTTCTGACTTAGCAGCTTGGGAATAATTGGATTTTTGTGACTTGTTCATGGTTGCTTTGGTGAGATATCAGTGAACTCCCTGTAGTCAGAGAATCCGCCTAAACTAATGTCCCTTTGTGTGGTCTTGCTATTACTCACTATGGAGTAGTGTCGTCACTCGCACTGTAAACACTGGTTCGGATGCTAGCACTCTACGTACGCGCTCGAGCAAACACATCCGATCGGCTTGACCGTCACGGAAGGACTGTGAATCATAAACTATGTTTTCGATGTTGATATATTGAGACCAAGTGTCATGAGCCAAGCGGATAGGGATCCAATGCCGTCTTCAAGCTTGCGAATACACGTATTCAAGTCCCTATCCCTCGCATATAGAACTACGTCGTCCGCGTATTGGAGAATATAACAAGAATTGCCAATGTGCTCGTTAATTTTCCTCGTGTAGACGTTGAATAACATTGGGCTCAATACGCTACTTTGGGGAAGGCCCTTTTACATATTCCTATTCGTAATAAAGGCACCGTTGTAGTAAAAGTTTGCATTTATTTTGTTAACTAAGTTTAGTATGAGTGATATGATGCACGTAGGGAGTCTCAGTTCTGATATGTTGTTGATCAATGTCTGGACGTCCACATTATCATAGGCCCCCTCGATATCCAGGAAGAGCGCAGAGAGATACGCTCCTTTAGACAACAAGTTGTAGATGTCCGCGTTTAAAATGGCAATGTTGTCCAGGCATAAGCGAGATTTTCTAAAGCCATATTGATTATTCAGGATTATTAGTTCGGTTTCCAGAAAGTACTCGAGACGGTGTTTTATTATCCTTTCAAAAACTTTCAGGAGGCAAGAGGCTAGTGAGATCGGTCTGAAACCCTTCGTTGGTTTTGGGATCAGGCAGACTTCGTAGTCTCTCCACTCGTCCGGGATTTTGCCGGAATACATGAGCTTGTTGGAAATTTTTACCAGATTTATAATTGTTTTTTCGGGGAGATTTTTAAGAATTTCATTATTGATTAAGTCTCTGCCGGCGGCTGAGACCGGCTTCAGTTTTTTGATTATACATTTTATTTCTTGGATGTTGCAAGGAATCCAAATACCTCTGACAATGTTCGAGTGATCTCTCACGGGGATAGCGGGGGGGGTTGTCTGTCGGAAGTGGGGGTGTTAATTTTTCTATTGCACGGTTTAGTTCGGATTCTTTTTCTATTGATAGGCCACCGGGCGGTCTTTCCTGTACGCCACTCAATTTTCTCACGTTTTGCCGAACATTTTTTATAGGCTGAAACAATTCGCAATTTCTCGCTAAGCGAAATATTGCGGATTTTACTATTTTTTTTGGTTCCGAGGATTACCCGGAACGACCTTGGTGAGTTCGTGCTCTAGGCCGGACGATTTTATTTTTATTCTATTATTTTGGACTAATTATTATTCTTATGTATGGCCTCAGGTGTCTAGTTCGTCTCACTCAGCGTAAATGTGATTTACTTGAGAGTACTGACCCTTCATCACAGGCACATAAAATGAGGTCGTGATTATAATGACTCTACTGACTCTACTTGTTTTTGTAAGAATTATTCACGTGGCCGGCGAAGTGTCGAACCACGTGGAGCTCTACACTCAATTTTTACCGTCCACCGCACACTCCTATCTCACTATTATTCTGATCCTGTTTTACGTGACTCGATGGGATGTGCCGGTGTAGATTATTTTCAGCCTGTTAATTGAATTTATCGCCCCCTACACCCTAAGGCGAAAATCTACGGCTCCCGACCCTGGATCCCCTGAGCTAGCGGGGGGGACGAGGCAAAGCGCGAGATGCAGTTCCGCGGTGTTCACTGCACGGGTATGCACTGTAGGAGTAACTCCAGGCTCGTGATTCCCTTGCTGTGTGACACCGTAGACTCAAATCCGTGGGTGGCACATGCACGGATTTTTATCTCGCACTTTTCCTCGTGGAAGCGAACTGAACTTCCAATCGTAATGATTGGGGCCAGCGCTCACGGTGCTCACCACGGTCGTGAACTTTCAATTGTAATGATTGAGGCCAATCGAACCGTGTGAGCTTCTATTTCTAAGTGGTTTTTCTATAACTGCTAACACTAGGTGTGCGTTCCAAAATTTATGAGTTCTATGAGTTTTGTGTATTAAATGAGTCCTGAGACGCGGTTGCGCGGCCTTTTTATACCCGCGAGATCAGATTCGCGTGGGTCGCGGATTCATGGGGGGAGGGTCGCTATCGCGCGATATGACGTCGCTTCAGCCGAGGAGGGGATGAGGCGTTCGGTGGGAAGGCTATTATCGTCCGATGTGACGTCGGCCGTTACGTAAAAGTCCCCGTAGTGGGGCTGTCGTTTCTCGTGGAGAGGCAGCGATCGTACGAGATGACGTTGAGCCTCACGCGACGGCAGGCTGGAGGGGCCGCTGGATGCCGCGGAGCGGCCGCGATCACGCGATGTGACGTAGTCGCTGCGCCTGGTGTGTGTTGTCCCGCCGAGGCTCACGCGTCGGGTGTGTTCGCGTCACCCAGGGGCCTCGAGCTCGGGCCGAGTCAGCGCGCGCGTGGCGCCTGTGGCGTGAGGGCCCGTCGGACTAATGTGGGCGTAGCCACTTCTGTGGCCCTGCTACCTGCTCCATCCTGGTCGCAGTCTTGCCGCTAATTAATGCGTTCAATTAGCGGTCCCCACATGTGTCGGGAGGGTCTGGACCGTTACAACGCCCCCCCACACTGAAAGTTATCTCGCGCGGGTGTTATTCGTGAATAATGTGGGCGAGATAATTTTTTGTGTTTGTTTGTTTTTTTTTCTCATTTATTTGATGCTTATTTTACATTTGGTGTCGCAGTCGGGTGTTCAGGCTCCTTCGGTGGAGGTGCTTTTTCCTCTCGCTTTGCCCGACCGGAGGTGCCCGTCTGTACGCGCGTGCGACTGTGAGTACGCCGGTATACCTCGTCACTCTCTGTGTGGCTCCTGCAGGTGGCTGCGTGACGCGCCTCCTATAACAATGTGTTTGCGGTGTTTTACGCTCATGTGGGTGTACGTTTATGCACGTGTCGGCGAGCCGTGTTTCGTCTCGCTGGCTTGGCACGTTTTTTTTTTTTTTTTGTAATTGCTGTTTTACCTGTTGTTTTTCCAGTTTATCCCAATCGATGATGTATCTTCCGTCGACTCGTTTGCAGGCGAGACCTGATCCCGGCTGCAGTGTTTGCGTAGCTCGCACGGTCGGTTTGGGTTTTTCTCGTAGAAATCGAACGTGGAGGCGCGTGGTGCCTTTCTTGAACGCCGTTCGGATGTATTGAGGCATGCCGAGTATTTCCTTTTGTATCTCGACGTCCTCTTTTAGAAAGCGTAGATAACTCTTCTCCACGGTTGTGTTTTTATTGTGCACTTTTTGTGTTTTTTGGTTGCGATGTCGATTGTTCAATCGCCAAGGTACGTACTCCCTGGGTGATATCGGCATGCCGATGTAACACTCGCGGGTGTCCTCGGGGGTTTGTGTCTCGGCGTCACGCTTCATCCTTCTCTCGAGTTTCGATTTGTACTGACGGGATTTTTTCTCTGGACGTGAGGCCTCGTCGACGTTGTCAGGGATGTGCTCGTATTTGGGTCTTTTCGAGTTTGTAGCATTTGTGATATTTGCGGGCTTTGCTCAGTTTCGCCTTTACTTTCGAGTGTTGCTCGCTCCTGGCTTCCTTCCCCTTGCGAGTTCACTCGTGGGCTCGTTCCAACTTGTTTGTGTTTTTCGTAGTACGGTCGGAGGTCGCTGGCGTGATATTGTCCTCGCTCCTTGTGTGTTTTGGTGTTTTCGAGCACGTATGTCGTCTTCCCGATTTTTGCCTTGATACGGTACGGTCCCTCGTAAATCGATAGGAATTTGGCGATTCTTTTTAGCGCGGGATTCGACACGTTTAATGCTCGCGCCAGCACCATATCGCCTATCTTGAATTCAGTGAGTTTGTGGCTTTCATTGAATTTTTTCTTCTGTCTGCCTCTGTTTCTTCGGATATTCTCACGCGCGAGGATAATTAAGTCTTCATGGCAGTCTTCGATTTTGTCCTTGTATCCAAGCATGATTTCCCAGGGCTTTTCCGGTCTCTTGCCTGTGTGCAGTAGCAAAGGGATTTGACCGGTGGATTCGTGGTGCGTTTCGTTGATACAGCTTTCTATGACTTCGAGCCAGTTGTACCAGGCGTTATGTTTCTCGAGTAGGAAGGTGCGGAAGAACCGCGAGAGCTCTCTATTCGTCCGTTCTACTGGATTCGCCTGTGGATGCCGTATCGATGTCATGATCTTTTTTATTCCATTTTCCGCGAGTAGGTTTTCCCATTTCTTGCCAGTGAATTGCGTGCCCTGGTCGGAGAGGATCGCTCGTGGTTTGCCATGTTTGGGGAAGTAGTCTTGATGCAGGCATCGCCACGTGCTCTCAGCTGTTGCGGCTTTTAGTGGGTAGAGCTTGGTCAGTTTTGAGAACACGTCGATTACGGCCAGTATGTACTTGTTACCGTACTTCGAGCTGGGCAGGGGACCGTAATAGTCGAGCGATACGAGTTCACGTGGTTTTGCTGGCGTTATATTTTGCATTTCTGCAAATACACCTTGCGTGTAAATTTTATTCCGCTGGCACGAGTCACAGGTCTTTAATTGTTGTTTGATTCGCCGTGCTAGACCAGGGAAGTAGAAGTCGTCGCGAAGTATCATGTAGCACCGCCTTGCCCCTACGTGCCCGTATAATTCGTGGCATTCTGCAATGAGTAGGGAGAGCTGGTGGGCGGGGACTATAGCGCGGTCTTGCCCGTCTCGGTGGTGACAGAGTAGGCCGTCGCGTAGGCGGTATCGGTCACTCTGTGTTCCTTTGGCGATGGCCGCCTTAATTTCGATGCACGTTTTGTCTTCGTCCTGTTTTTTCGCGAAGTCCGTGAGAAGGCTTTGAAATTCCTCGCTCATTTCGCGTGCCAGTTTGGCTATTGTTATTTCCTCTTCAGTTGGGACCCCGTCGGGTCGGCTGAGCACGTCGGCCACCGTGTTCCGTTTCCCCTCGCAGTGTACGATAGTTGCATTGTAGTCCTGGATGGCCAGGGACCAACGCGTAAGTCTTGCGTGGGCGAGTCGACATTCTTTCAGGAACGTGAGTGCCGCGTGGTCGGTTACTATTTTTACGTCAGCGCCGAGAAGAAATGTTCTGAATTTTTCCAACGCCCATACGATGGCCAGTAATTCTTTTTCTGTAGTTCCATATCCTCTTTCGGCCCCTCGTAGTGTTCTGCTCGCAAAATACAGCACGCGATGTTCATTTTTGTCGTCTTTTTGGAACAATACGGCCCCCAACGCTACGTCGCTCGCGTCTGTTTGGACGTAGTATGGCCGATCAATTAGGGGGTAATGTAGGATGACACTTTCGCAGAACTTTGATTTTATGTCGTTGAATGCGATGTGTTCGTCCTGCCCCCAGTGCCATTTTACTCCTTTTTTAAGCAGGTGTAGCAGTGGTACCGTTGTTTGGCCATGTTCACGCGTGAATTTGCTGTAGTAGTTTATCAGCCCCAGAAATCCTCTCAATTGCTTCAGATTTCGGGGTGCGGGGAATTCGTGTATCGCGGCGATTTTCTTTTGATCTGGTTGTATTCCTTCTCTTGTCAGTACGTGTCCCAGAAAGCGCGTTTCTTCGCGAAAGAATTGCGATTTTTCTAGGTTTAACGTTAGCCCGTGTTCTCGAAATCTGGTGAGCATTTCGTCGAGGTTATTGATGTGTTCCTCGAAAGTCTCCGATGTGCATAGGAGATCGTCTACGAAGTTGATTACGTAGCCGAGTCCTCGCAGGACTTTTTCCATGCCTCGCACGAGGCTTGCCGTGCTGGTGCTGAGGCCGAAGGGTGTAACTCGAAATTCATAGCACCTTCCCCTGTGCATGAACGCCGTGTATTTTGTCGATGTCGGTGCGAGTGGCACTTGCCAGAAGCTCGCTCGTAAATCGAATGTTGTTATATACCGGACGTTTCTGCATTCTTGAAAAAGTTCTTCGGCTGTTTGCATCCTTTCGTTGTCTGGCACCAGGATTCCGTTGATTTTGCGTGCATCGAGGCAAAGTCGCACCCCTCCGTCTTTTTTTTCTACGATAACGAGTGGGCTGCAGTACGGGCTTTTTGACTTTTGCAGTACCCCCTGTCGCAGTAGATTTTCGATCTCGCGGTCAACTTTCTCGCGATAGGCCAGCGGCACGGGGTAGCACATGGCTTTAAAGGGCTCGTGAGGTTTGACTTTCAGTTCGTGCTTGTACGAATTCAACCATCCCGGTCTTTTGAGAAATACGTCGCGGTGTTTATTTATGAGGTCGTGCAGTGTCAAGGCTTGCTGTTTGGTCAGTCCTTGTGTTTTTTCGATTTTTTCGTCGATTTCCGCATCGGTTATTGCATATTCAGTGTAGTCTTTGAGCGTCAATTCTTTGATCTTCGGTTCTTCACTCTGATTCGTTGCCTTTTCTTCTTCGAATTTCACACTTCTTCTCTTTGTCGGTTCGTGTGGTAGTGTGAACGAGATCTCGAATTTCTCGAGGTCGATTTTCGTCTTGATTTTCATGAGGAAGTCGATCCCCAGTATGCAATCGTTCGATAATTTTGGTACGATGATGATGGTGTTTTCCTCACCGCACTCCGCGATTTTTATACGCGCAAATATTTGCTTCGTCACTTTGACCGCCCTCCCTGCCGTGGCCCCTCTTACCGATGTGCCCGTAATCGGCAGTGTCGGGAAGCGTCTGAAGGTTTCTTCGTTGTTGGTGTAGAATTGTTCAGACAGCACAGTAATTTCGCTGCCTGTGTCTACGAGCGCTCTGATTTTTATGTCCGCGATTTGTATAATCAGCATGGGACATCTGGCTCTCATTTTTGTTGGTCTTTCGGTTTCCTCCAGTAATTTTTGTCGCGTATTTTCGCCGTAGCCCAACGTCACCTCGTTTAGTGCGATTCTTCTCGAGGTGACGCCTCCTCGTTTTCCGATTCGGATTCGGACGTTGTCTCGAGCGATTCACTTTCTTCCTTTTCTTCCTTCTCTATTACGCGAACATTTTTGTTGTCGCGGGTTTTGTTGAATGGTTTTCGGACATCCGATGATTTTGCCTCATTTTTCACGTACGGTTTTTTCTCGTCGCTTTTCTCATATGGCTTGTCTCGATTTTCACTTCGCTTCTCGAATCTCCGGCCTTTTTCGTCGTTGTGGCCGGCTGGTGCACGATATAGCTCGCGTTGTCGAGGTCTCGTTCGCTCGTGATTGCCCACCCCATCTTCATCAAACGACGAGAGGAGGTCGAGCATCTTGTCGATGGTATCGACTCCCATGGTTTTTGCAGTCACACGAATATCGTCGGGGAAGTGTCGCCTCACTTTGCGAATTATGTCTGCTTCGGTCAGTGCAGGGCGAAGATCTCCGGCCAATCCGATGATCTTCATAGCATAGCTCAATCGTGATTGCCTTTTTCCTCCGTCGTAAAAGTCATAATCGAGCTTCATCCGGATGCTCTGCTGAATCTCTTCGCTCCAGAACCTTCGCGTAAATTGTTCCTCGAACTCTTCCCAGCTGTTTATTCGCTTGTTGACGATGCTCCACCATGTGCGTGCGAGGCCGTCCATGCACTGCTCGATTACGATTTTGAAACTATATTTCGGTGCATAAATATCTCGGTAAGCCTGCAATCGCGTAAGAAATTGTATTGGTTGTTCGGCGGTTTTGCCCGAGAATGTAGGCAGTTCAATTTTCAGGTTTGGGCCTGCGTTCGCGCTGCCACTGTTTCCGGAAGGCGGGGGCGGTATTCCCGGTGATTGTGCGTGTCCGCCAGTCCCTCCTCCGTATGCCCGATTATTTTCCTGTTGCTCGCTAGCGCAGATATTGTTGCCTGCTCCTAGTGAGAATGTGTCATGGTTAAATACGGGTGATTGGCGAGTTTCCCCAGCGCTTGGGACCGCTATGGGGGCTCTGTATGTTGACTCATATCGTGGTCGTCCGGCAGTATGCCATGCATGGGCTACTCGCGTGTGTGCGTGCCATGGGTACTCCGCCGGGCCTGCCGGCATGCCGATGGGCGCGGCCAGCGAGAGGTCGGACGCATTGAGCCCGCGCGGCAGCGTGCCGGTGGGCCGCACTATGTCCGTGTGGGATAGGAGGGAGACCCTCTTTCTCTCGCCCGCCTCGTTCGACTTCCTCTCGGCTCCTGGTTCCCCGTTGTACTCTCGGTTTGGGGTGTTCAATAGTTGATTTTCGATTAATTCGAATCGACGAGTGAAGTTTTGTTCGATCTCTTTCAGTTGCCTCTCTCGAGCTTGTGCCTCCTTCTCTTTTTGGTTGCACATGCGTTCCAGTAACGCTGATAGCGATCTGATTTGGATCTGCATCATGTGCAGATTCCCTTCTTCACTAATATGACTGTCGTCCTCGTTGAGTATGCACGTGCTGTTCGCCCTACTCTTTTGTTGCGCGAACGCATTTCCCTCGTCGTCGCTGCCCTTCTCCGTCGCTCGCGCTCCCTCGCTCTTGCCTTCTCGATCGTCGCCGCTCGGCGTTGCGCGAATCGTCGATCTATTTATTCGGTTTTCGAGATGCATGATCGACGTAAAAGTTGGTGGCGACGTCGTGATTGTCGCCGTTGTTGTCGTCATTGTGGTCGTCGAGCCGCTGGCCAACGGTGACGCCCGCAACTCTGAAGGCGGTTCCCCCTTATCACCCTCCCCGGGTTCTCTAATTGGCATCTTTCTTTTCCTCGCCTTCGTCACCTCCCTGTACTTCTTGCGCGGAATCCTGCCTCTCCACAGTTTTACAGCCGGGGTTTAGGAATTTGGAAAATGGAGTTACGCGTTCGCGGATGTTGGGCTCGGTGTGCCTTTACTGAGACGCTCTAATAAAAAAAAACTTTTCTCCCTATTCTCCTGTTTATTATTTTTTTTTTCTTTTATGCGCTTATCCTCGCGTCTCGTAGCTCACGAATGTCGCTTTCACGCGCAAAAGAAAACAAAAGGGACAACTCCGCTGACTCTCGCGTTTACACGCTTGAGATGTGAGTTTGTACGCCCGGCCCCACGTTGGGCGCCATTGAAACAATTCGCAATTTCTCGTTAAGCGAAATATTGCGGATTTTACTATTTTTGGGTTCCGAGGATTACCCGGAACGACCTTGGTGAGTTCGTGCTCTAGGCCGGACGATTTTTATTTTTGTTCTATTATTTCGGAATAATTATTAGTCTTATGTATGGCCTCAGGTGTCTAGTTCGTCTCACTCAATGTAAATGTGATTTACTTGAGAGTACTGACCCTTCATCACAGGCACATAAAAGGAGGTCGTGATTGTAATGACTCTACTGACTCTACTTGTTTTTGTAAGAATGATTCACGTGGCCGGCGAAGTGTCGAACCACGTGGAGCTCTACACTCAATTTTTACCGTCCACCGCACACGCCTATTTCACTATTATCCTGATCCTGTTTTACGTGATTCGATGGGATGTGCCGGTGTAGATTATTTTCAGCCTGTTAATTGAATTTATCGCCCCCTACACCCTAAGGCGAAAACCTACGGCTCCCGACCCTGAATCCCCTGAGCTAGCGGGGGGGACGAGGCAAAGCGCGAGATGCAGTTCCGCGGTGTTCACTGCACGGGTATGCACTGTAGGAGTAACTCCAGGCTCGTGATTCCCTTGCTGTGTGACACCGTAGACTCAAATCCGTGGGTGGCACATGCACGGATTTTTATCTCGCACTTTTCCTCGTGGAAGCGAACTGAACTTCCAATCGTAATGATTGGGGCCAGCGCTCACGGTGCTCACCACGGTCGTGAACTTTCAATTGTAATGATTGAGGCCAATCGAACCGTGTGAGCTTCTATTTCTAAGTGGTTTTTCTATAACTGCTAACACTAGGTGTGCGTTCCAAAATTTATGAGTTCTATGAGTTTTGTGTATTAAATGAGTCCTGAGACGCGGTTGCGCGGCCTTTTTATACCCGCGAGATCAGATTCGCGTGGGTCGCGGATTCATGGGGGGAGGGTCGCTATCGCGCGATATGACGTCGCTTCAGCCGAGGAGGGGATGAGGCGTTCGGTGGGAAGGCTATTATCGTCCGATGTGACGTCGGCCGTTACGTAAAAGTCCCCGTAGTGGGGCTGTCGTTTCTCGTGGAGAGGCAGCGATCGTACGAGATGACGTTGAGCCTCACGCGACGGCAGGCTGGAGGGGCCGCTGGATGCCGCGGAGCGGCCGCGATCACGCGATGTGACGTAGTCGCTGCGCCTGGTGTGTGTTGTCCCGCCGAGGCTCACGCGTCGGGTGTGTTCGCGTCACCCAGGGGCCTCGAGCTCGGGCCGAGTCAGCGCGCGCGTGGCGCCTGTGGCGTGAGGGCCCGTCGGACTAATGTCGGCGTAACCACATTGTGGCCCTGCTACCTGCTCCATCTTCGTCGCAGTCTTGCCGCTAATTAATGTGTTCAATTAGCGGTCCCCACATGTGTCGGGAGGGTCTGGACCGTTACAAGGCATGTCTGGGTTGATGGAACTCGCAAATTTTCGGAATGATTCTGCTTTTTCTTGCTTGAAGACAGATTTAGCATTCCTATCTTCTTCGATCAATTTTTCGAGGTTTTTTTCGTTTTCAGAGATTTGATATGCAGGGAAGGCTTCTCTTCGCTTTTTCAAAGCGTCCGTACAGTTCTCATTCCACCAGCAGTTCGGAGTTCTCTTTTTTGCAGGATCGTACTTTGATCTGGAGATAATTTTAGCGCCATTTTCTAGTGCAGTTGTTTTGATAGAGTTACGGATACTCTCATAGTCATTTACTGCGTTCACCGAGTTTATCTCTTCGTTGGAATTAATTTCCTTCATGTTATTTTGAAAGTTTGACTAATCTATTTTTGCTGTTTTAAGTACAGGTCTCGTTTTTTTCCCTTCAAGAGGAGTGTTACCTATCGAGATTTTAATTAAAAAGTGGTCACTGCCTGGTAGTTCCTCTGAGGTTTCCCAGGAGCAAGATGGTGCCATAGAAGGGCTTAACATCGTCAGATCCAAGATGTTCGTTGCGCGATTAAGTGCCGAATAAGTGTGCGAACCGTTGTTTAGCAGAGCTATGTCAAAGTTGTTAAGAACTCTCGCCAGTGATCTGCCTGAGCGATTATGCTTTCTACTGCCCCACTGAGGTGCTTTGGCGTTGAAATCTCCGCCTATTAGTAAGTGATTCTTTTTAGATATGTGAAGTATCTCGTTTAGAAAGGAACTCCATGAACTTGCCGATGTGGAGAACTCCGGGGGTCTATATGCGCTGACAATAAACAGGTTTTTGTTGCCTTTGAGTTGGATTTCTACTCCTACTGCCTCAATTTCTCTTGCATTCCAAGTATTTCCCTTGAATTCGAGTATTCTATAGGGTATGTTTTTTCTAATTCCTATTGCCACTCCACCACCTTCCCGGTTCGCCGGGCGGTCTTTTCTGATTAGATCTGTTCGCTGAAGGATCTGGTTTTGGTGGAATTAATAATGATAGGCAACACTGAAAGGTTTGATAAAAAAAATACCAAAAAATGCCAAATTTATTCTCAGTCTTGAATTTTCACAAAGTTGTGCCCGACGATGAACAACGGCCCGAAAAATGTCCCGACACGATGAAACGCGGTGAATCTTGACCCGGCGTCGTCGAGCTGTCGCTCGACAACGAGAGAAAGAGAGAAACCGACGCGTGCCCGCGAGCGTGCCGAGGAAAAACCCGAAAAGTTGCACGAATATTGTCCCGAATGGTTGAATAAATGTCCCAATGTGTGCAGAAAATTATTCCCCGAATTTGTATTCACTTTTCCCGAGATTTATAAGACTTTTGACGCCGAAAACCAAAAGAAAAACTCAATGACGAAAAAGCCACGCTCGCACGCTGCCGGAACCGGATCAAGAATAGTCTCGTCGATGTTCTGATCGAAGGGGTGTGAAGAAGACGCGTAATGCGCGTGCGCCGCGAGTCGAGTCCGAGAGTATGCCCGTAAGGTGCTGCCGCCCGCGCGGTGAGAATGAGCGACGCCCGAACGCTCGAATTCTCTCGATGCCCGTGTAGCGTGGCCCGAGTGCATTACGTCATCGAGGGAGAGCGCGACTCGCTGTCTCTGCTCTCTCGAACCTCGCTAATTCCCGAACAAGATCGAAGTCGTAAATTTCCAGCGTGTTTCCTTTTTTTAGCTTAGTTTCGGAGAGAATAAGGATATCGGTATTTTCTGTTAGCGTGGGAAATTCGTGAATCTTACCCTGCAAACCTCGACAGTTCCATTGCACTACTCTAAGGCCCTCGAACAAAGCGGATCCGGAACAGTTGCATAGACGAAAACAGACACTATTAGTTTAAAAGCTTTTGCAGGATGGAAGGAGTTATACAGAGCGATATTTACAGATTCCATTGGGATTAGTTTGATGGCGTGTTAGCTATGGAATTACTGTGTGTTAGGTTGTTAGCGTCTACATTCTCGTCGATGCTGTGTGTTCCTAGAATCGAGGGGCTCGGAGGGGGTGATAAGGAATCACGCGAGGTTCTCCTGTCTCGTTCTACGTCTTCGCTTAATCTTCTCTGTGGGATCTGGTATGCGTTGTGACTAGGATTTAGATTAGGATTGATTTTTGAGGGGTTCTGAGGTTTCTGCGATGTTGCATGCAGATTGTTCCTCCTCAGCCACTCCGCCGGGTTGTTGCGCGAAGTCGGTGGTGAAGGAGTGACCGGTTCAGCCGCGTTCACGACTTCTGGCGGGCTTTCGGTGAGTGGTTTGTGCCGTATCCTCTTGTGGATAGTTTCGAGGATGGGTCATCGGGAATAATAACAGTCTGTACGAGTCAAGCGTGTTTATTCAACTGGGTTTACCTCAGCGGTTACATGAGCTCCGCGTATTGGCTTGCCCCACTCTGTCTCTCACACCACTCTCGCTCGGCTTATATCTACATAATCTACACTTCTCCCTTCTTAATTCTAGCCCGGCTTTACAATCTTTCCGCTTCGCAATTTGAATGTGACTTTTCTATTCGCTTTTACCCGGAGTCTTTCCGATCGTCGCCGAGGTGCCTTATTTTCGACTTCTTGCATCGTCTCGTTTTCCGTGTTGTACGCCGGTTTCGGTCCCTTGAACAATTGATCCACGTGTCGCTTTACAATGTGCCCTGTATCTAGCTTAACCTCGTACGTCACGGGACCGAGTCTTGATGTTATCTTGCTTTTTACCCACTGTGGTGCGTTTTTACTGAAGCTTTTCGCCCACACTTCCTCGCTGCCTCAAATTGTACTACTCGCTCCCCCCCCGTGCTGCGCACTTGCCTGTTTTGCTCAACTTCGACCTTTTTCCCGATATCTGGTCGCAATAGGTCGAACCTAGTTCTGATTTCGCGCCCCAACATTAATTTTGCTGGCGACTCGCCTGTTGTGCAATGTTTCATCGATCGATAATCGAATAAGATTCTATCTATTGCGTCCTGCACCCTTTCCCCGTTCTTTAGCAGTATTTTCAATTTCCTCTTGAAGGTTTTGACGAAATTCTCGGCCGCTCCGTTCGTCGCTGGGTGTTTAACTGCCGAAAACGTGTGAACTACCCCTAGTTTATTTAGAAAATCCCCAAACTCTGCACTTGTATATTGCGGCCCGTTATCGATTACTATCTGGCAGGGAAGCCCGAAGCGTGAGAACACGTTGCTGATGTCACGTATGACGTTTAATTTTCGTGAATAAGTCCTGTTATTTTTCTCTCTATTTTAAAAATATCCGCCAGTGCGTACGTGACCGATCGCGTTCCACACGACCCGCTCTCTTTCGAGATTCGTACAGGAACACGTGCAAGACAATTAACAAGATGAAATACTGCTTGCAGGCGTTCCTATGATAGTCACCGCTAGTCGGGTAGGCCTTTTGAATTTCCAAAGAATAGGAAAGTATACACTTGCCGCTCTCCAATATAAAGTAAACATCCTCGCGTGGATGGCTCGAGCGTCAACCACTTGAAAGTAGTAGCCTAGCGGGTAGCGGTTTGAAAGATACATCCTTAATAACTATTCAGCTGGCGAAAATTAGATCAAAGAAAAACGAAGACCAATTCTGAGAAACTTTTATTGCTTCCAGAAATCCGCGCTCTAGGAGATCGGGAGGACAAACGCGAGTCTCTATTTTTCAACCCCTTCCTTTTCTTCCTTCTTTAACCGCCCATCCACGAATCATCTTTCCTAGACGACAAGTTTGATCCCCACTTACCACAAAACCATTTTTATCAACGAATAAAGTTACAATGCCCATATTTGTAAAATCCATCTCCCACAGAGCTTTATAAACCCCGTATTTTCGGAAACAGTAGTTCAGTTTAGTGCGCGATCCTTTTCGGGTTGAATCTCCCGTCAATCGCGACCCTCCAGGTCTCCTGCGAGTTCTGGACTCATTATTTTTAAATCACTCCGGGTCTTCCATAGAAGAGAGCGGGTATTACGTTTTGTCAAGTTATATTTGATTGAATAATATAAATTTGTAAAGTCATTACCGCGAAGATTGTACCGCGTGAAAACTTAGAGTTAAAATACCAATACCATCGAAACACCGCAAACAATTGTCCAGCGAACAAAGGTATTTATGATTAAGATATTTGGAATGTAACCAATTTGCATTTTGTTATTACAATAAATATATTCTGGTGTGAAATTTTGAACTATCTTCATCCAGTCAGGAATACGAAACCTCTCGAGGTTTTAGCGTGATCCTTCCCCCATTTCCAATCGCGTTAACCGCTCGACGCGACAACCCCATTGTAACGCCTCCGGACGTTACAGTAAATTTTTGGTGACAGCGGTGGGATCGCGGAATTGTTTTCCTTACTGGTGGTTTCGTAAAATCGTTATTCAAAATGGCTGAGGAAATTGCCAATCTCACACACCATCAAAATATCACAGACGCCATGCTTACAAGCATGGGCGAATGTATGGCACTCCAACAAGCGATGCTTCACGTGCCTGCATTCGATGGTAAAAACATGCCACTTAAAACTTTCATTCAAGATGTTGAGAATGGGTTCACATTCGTGCCCGCTGGACTTCGTGAATCCTTTTACAAAAGCATAGTTTCAAAATTAAAAGGCACGGCCCGCGACGCCGTTACGGATAAAACCATAAATTCAGTAGAAGACTTATCAAACATTTTAAAAGAATACTTTTCACCCAAAAAGTCTTACCCCTACTATTGCGCGGAAATTCAAGCCGTGAGACTGCGACGCGATGAAACAGTCCTCGATTACTACACTCGCATTAAGCAATTGAGATCAAGCGCAATCGCGGCGCTCAAAGATAAATTCACAGAAGCTCAAGCTTCACAAATGCAGCCAATGCTAGATGGGCTAGCTTTGGAATCCTTTAAAAGAGGATTATCCGATGATCTTATATACGCTGTGAGCGTTCAAGATCCACAAAATTTAGAGGATGCATTCAAAATCGTGCAACGCGTGGAACGCGACTCGCAAGGTGCAACCGCCCGAAATTCAAACTCGCTCCGTTTCGCTCAAACCGACGAAAATCGTCGGAACGAAAATTCTCGCTCTCCCCTCCGCGTGTCTTTTCATAGCCCGGACCGAAGGAATAATACAGAGAATAACCCAAATTCGCCTCGCGAAAGTCGACTCTGGCAACCACCTCGTCGCGACAATACTCCTCCTCGAGATTATCGTAACAACTCTAATCAATTCCCGCGAAACCAATCGCGAAGAGATTTCTACCCGCATGAAAATTATTACGCCCCACCTGGATACTATCCTCCGATGCATTACATGCCAATTATGTATCCTCCTTATCCACAATATCACATGGAACAACCTTTTCCACAAAATAGCTATAATAATCAAAATCGGTACCCACGAAACCGATACATGACGGGACAGTCCCCTTCCCGACTTCCCAGCATACCGGAGCCTTTAAACTCCCAAGATGCTCGTCGTACGGACGCATCGACGAGCAACGTCCAAAATACGCGTCCGGCAACAGTCAAATACCTGACACTCGCCAATATATTAGATGGGCGCAAGGACGAGGACGATGCCCAATAATTACATTACGGGCACCCGAACTTTTGAAAGGATACGGACAATTTCTAGTAGACACAGGTGCCGATATCAACCTAGTTAAAGCACACTCATTGAATCCACGTTGTGTAATTGCTGCTCACGAATCACTAACTATTTCGGGAATAACTCCAGAAAAAATTGACACAGTAGGGTCTACCGAATTAACATTTTTCGAGAAACCTGAAAAATTTCATGTTCTATTAGAAAACACAATTATTCCCGCCGACGGAATCATCGGAGTAGAATTTTTGGAAAATGAGATGGCGGAAATATCCTTTCACCACCATACTTTGGTAACTGATTCTCGTCCAATTTTACCAATACCATTTGAACTAGAAACTCCCGAAGATTCAGGCACACCAATTGATAATCATGATAACATATTTCACACGCGTGAAGAAGAGAATAAACCCTCAGTTTTTATTCTCAAAGGTCGAACCCGCGTCAAGGTTCCGATAAAATTAACGAAAACAAATTTAAAAGAAGGTTTCCTCCCACGTGTAATTACACCGGAAAACATTTTCATTGGAAACGCCGTAGTAACAAACCGTAATAACACATGTTACGTATATGCAATTAATGCCTATGAAAATGACGCTGAAGTCACAGTACCACCACAAGAGTTAATTCCCTTCGATTACAATTCAGAAGATTTCTTCGATGATGATATCGATAGTGACGCACCAGAACAAACGGGCGACCGATTCCAAAGAATTTGCGACAGCCTCCGTTTGGATCATATGAATTTTGAAGAAAAACAACATGTCCTCGAACTCGTGAAAGAATATCCCCATCTGTTCCATTTACCTGGTGACAAATTACCTGCTACCACAGTAATCAAACACACGATTCCTACTACAGACGAATTAGCCGTATCGATACGGCAATACCGATATCCACCGGCTCAAAAGGACGAGGTGAACAGACAAGTTCAAAAATTAAAAAGGGACGGCATAATTATAGATTCGCAATCGTCTCATAATTCCCCTTTATGGATAGTGCCGAAAAAGCCGGATTCAAAGGGAAACAAACGTTCGCGCATGGTAATCGATTTTCGAGCATTAAACGAAAAAACCATTAGCGACGCATATCCTTTGCCAAATATTACTGAGATACTCGATAGACTTGGCGGAGCTAAATATTTTTCAACCTTTGATTTAGCTAGTGGTTTTCATCAAATAGAAATGGATCCTAAAGATCAACAGAAAACCGCTTTTAGTACTCCCAATGGTCATTACGAATACGTAAGAATGCCTTTTGGATTGAAAAAAGCACCCGCTACTTTCCAACGATTAATGGACAAAGTCCTCCTCGGATTACAAGATACAGAATTATTCGTCTATCTGGATGACATCGTCGTATTTGCTTGCTCATTAACCGAGCATCGTACGAAGGTTCGTAAATTATTCAATAAACTCAGCGACGCGAGGCTATCGCTACAACCTGACAAATGCGAATTCCTCAATACTGAAGTAATATACCTCGGTCACATAATAAGCGACAACGGTGTTCGTCCTGATCCAAAGAAGACAGAAGCTGTGGATAAATTTCCCGTTCCGAAAACCGTTACTAACATACGGCAATTTCTTGGCCTAGCTGGATATTATCGCAGATTCATTGAAAACTTCTCTGGGCGTGCTAAACCACTAACAGATTTACTCAAGAAGGGAGTAGCATTCGATTGGGGAGACCCGCAACAGAAGGCCTTTGACGATTTAAGAACGGCCTTGTGTTCAAGTCCTGTTTTGCAATACCCAAATTTCGAAGAACCTTTTATACTAACAACTGATGCTTCAAATCTCGCAATTGGCGCAGTCTTGAGCCAAGGGAAAATCGGAGAAGACAGAACAATAGCCTACATGTCTAGAGTACTAAATTCAGCAGAGAAAAATTACGGTACTACCGAAAAAGAATGCTTAGCCATTGTATACGGGATTTTGCATTTTCACCCATATCTTTACGGGCGACATTTCACGCTCGTTAGTGATCATGAACCACTGAGATGGATAGACTCAGTTCAATTGCCCGTACAGAGACTCATTCGTTGGAGAATAAGATTACGGGAATACGATTATACGTTTGTTTACAAACCTGGCCGAATAAACACTAATGCAGACGCATTGTCGCGAAATCTTGTTCCTCCGGAAATCACGATATTTCCAACATCCTCCGCAGCCAGAAAACTGCCGATGCAAAAGGAACCACGGAAAACTGCATCTTCAAATCCTATTATAAAGCGCGGAAGACCACTAGGTAGTAAAAACAAACCCTTACACACCATTCTCGAGGAATCAAACATACCTGGTACAACCATAGCAGAAAGAGTTAGAGGTCGCAGAGAAATCTCAAAATCTGCAGCTATCCATAATCCTCTTCAAAAGAGACCGACAATTCCGTTGGTCCCACAAAAACCACCAACCAGCATAACAACGAAACCCGCAATACCACCACCGGTGGGTCGAGCTAGGAACAGCGCATTTCCGAGTCTTGTACCAAAACGAAAATTGCCTCCGGATAAACCGACAAGGAAAAATCCACCAATAGCTACTCGATCAACTAATGCACTTCGATTCGCATTCGATATTGAAACAGACCTTGAATCTGATTATTCATGCGAAAATACGGAATCAACAGACCCAACGAATATTAACCATAATATAGTTGAGATAGCGAATCAATCTGCCCATGGTAGTGACCAATATTGGTGGGACAATATACAACCCAGTCCCGATACCACTAAAAATACTGGTACTCAAACTGATGAAACAGAATCCGAAGATGCTGACACAGAATTAGGTAATGACCGTGAATCTATGATAACTTTTCGACACCCGGGTGGTAGATCAACACCCGCGCAAAGCAGAAGAATGGAATCAAGAAGTGACAACGATAGTACAACGCACGAAGTATCGCCAAATAACTTGGAACAAGCAACGGAAGATTCAGACGATGAAAATATCGAAGTAGAAGTGATAAACAGAAATCCTGCTTTACACCCAAAGAAACAAGCCTCCAGTACCATACCTCCAGGCCTTTATTACCCTAACATGAGAGACACGAATGAAAAATTGCAAATCCATTATACTAATGAAAATTTGACCTATCATAAGGGAAATTATTTGCATTTTATTTCTGCCGATGGCGAACTCACAACAACGATATCCCGTTTGCTAATTGAAACAGATAAAATCTGTCCACAAGATTTGAGGTGGAAAAAGCCCAAATTTAAACAAGTACTGGTCTCGTCAAAAGGAAATCATAAAACGCTGAGTGCTGTCTTGAAAAACAAACATTTCGAAAGGTTCACTATACAAGACCTAAAAGACGTACTGAACACCGTTAAGGATACAATAATCAAATACAAATTAAAATCTGTACGTGTCTCGCACCCCGGTGATTTGTTGGAAGATCTTAGTTATTCAGCCATAGCTGATGTTTTCCAAGACAGTTTAAACGGATGCGATTGCGATGTTTATATTTGTCGCGGGAGCATATCAATACCAAACGAAGAAATAAGACCAGAAATAATAAGCGAGTACCACGAAAGTTTAGTAGGGGGACACAAAGGTATTACCAAAACGTACCGACGAATATGCGAAAGATTTTATCGGCCAAACCTCAAAACTGATGTTACCGAATATGTACGTACCTGTCCTGAATGTCAGGAACAAAAATTAACTCGCATAAAAACTCGAGAACCAATGATCATTACCGATACACCGTCAGAACCTTTTGACAAAATTTCCATAGACACGGTAGGTCCTCTACCTCAAACACCCGATGGGAACGTACACATTTTAACCATACAGGATAATTTAACCAAATATTGTATCGCCGTGCCTATTCCCGACATTAAAGCTGAAACTATTGCCGACGCTTTAGCCCGAAAGGTAATTATTCATTTCGGTTCACCCAGAATTATTCTCAGCGATCAAGGCAGGTCATTTGTCGGAAAAGTATTTCACCACCTCGCAAAGATATTTAAAATCAAACAAGTAACCACTTCTGGATACCACCCACAAACAAACGGTTCTTTAGAACGAAGCCATATAGTTCTTGCAGAATTTATCAAACACTACATCGACAGGTACGAGGATTGGGATAAACTGGTACCCTTTGCGATGTTCTCTTACAATACATCTGTACACGAATCGACGAATTTTACCCCATTCGAATTGGTATTCGGCAAACCCGCACGAATACCTAGCTCTTTTTCCACATCTGGAAAAATAAATACATATGGAGATTACCTTTGCGATTTGACACACCGCCTAGAAGAGATGAGAAGACTCGCCACGACTTCCCTTATAAAATCCAAACATCGCTCAGAACGGTATTACGACAAAAGAATTCATACCGCAAACTTACAACCAGGTGATCTAGCCTATGTAATAAAAGAACCTAGGAAAGGTAAATTTGATAGCCATTATACCGGTCCATACGTTATAACAGAACTCCTTGACAGACATAACGCAGTACTGGAAACCAAGGAGGGAAAACGTATCCTGAAGCATCTGGATAAACTTAAACCATGTAAAAGCTGATTGTGTATTTGCATGGATTACTAACCGATTGAAAATTAACATTCACTCTCCCTTGCATAAATTGAACTTTGAATTACGCCTCATTTCACAAATTGCTCTGTATATGCAGGGTTGCATTGATCTTACCAAGCAACCACTTGAAACCACTCGTCACTCATCTGTTAGTTCAGACCAGTAGTCATTGAGACTTCAACGCGCGCGTAACATTTGTTTTTTTTTCTCTTACCAACGTTACTCACAATTTATACATATATATATCAGTTCTCCAATTCGCTTCCGCTAATCTCTTTTGCTCACATCCTACGAATCTGAAAAGGGATACCTAACCGAGCTGCGGAGCATAACGAGGATGAAAATTACTAGTGAACAGTTACGAGAGATGCAGATAAATGAAGAAATGGATCGGATGTACACCATCAAGGGAACCCGGATACCAGGCCGAAACTACGACTTTTACCGAAGTTTTATTAATTCACGCTGCGTTAAGAGCCGTGTGAATTGCATCCCTGTGTTTGCATCTCATAACAGACGTTATGTGTATTGTTGGGACTGCATGACAAATCCCCGTTGTTCCATTAACTCCAAAGATTGCATAGAAATCAACTCGTGGCATCAGTTAGTAGCGTGCCGAGAGCCATTGCTTTGTTGTTCTCTCTGTGAAACTAATGTTTTAATATCTCGTAACCCATATGAATGCAACGAATGTAAACAACAGTGGGTCATGTACCGTGACGTGATTGATGATGGCATATCTTTAAAACACGATAAATAACAAAATATGTCCTTCCTTAGTGACCAGAGATGACCGCTGCCATACCAATAGAATCCACGTTCAAGAGAGTGGGAAAGACGTACGAGGTCTACCCGGGAACCGTATATTCACCATCGCATTTTTACGTCTTGAAATAGAAAGACGCACGAAAAATTGAGAAATACCATAAAAGGATTCAATCCTTTTTGACCACACTACCACATAACCAGACATTGTCCGCGCCATTTAAAGGAAAAAGTTGTGCAGTAAAGTTTGAAAGAACGTGGCTCCGAGCAAATATCATAGACTATCACGGCAGATTCCATGTAGTCGAATTTCCGGACATTGGCGGGAGAGCCGTAGCTTGTGTTCACGAATTAAAACCCCTCCCGCCGGGACTCGAAAAACGACCTGGAAAAGCCTTCCGCGTTCACATAGAAAATGTTGTGCCGGCATTAGAAGGTCCCTGGTGCACGCGTTCTGGTCTCTATCTAGAAGGATTATTGGGATCCGGTCCCACTAAAATGAAGTGTAGCAGTCTCCGATATTCACCAACAATGCAATCACTGGCGGTTGACTTTATTCACAACCACAAAAATATTAACATCAGGACAATGTTGCTCGCTAAGAAGTTTGCAGAAAACGGATGCCTTTCGGACGCTTTGCTAGACGATAGTGTGCTTTTCAAAAATCGCGAATGCTAAATACTAATCAAAACCGAACTCAAAACGAAAATAATCTAAATCAATGCTTATAATTTAAAGGATCAACCTCAAATGAAGATGCACTTTCTCCTGGTCATTCTTTTCCTCCGGGGAATTATCGGATCACCACCATCCGAAATACAACACATTAGAAATGAGGCTGGGTTACACTACGAGTCAATGGGAGATGTTCGATTGTCAAGGACCGAATGGCGGCTGGCCACCTTCATATATCTCCGACCATTCGAAAATAGACGACCAAGCTTCAGTCAAGTGTCTTTGGACAATATGGAAGCCAAGTGTCGTCCGATGCTTAGGGAACTCTGCAAGTCACTTATCAACCGAGACGACATCCTATACAAAATCGAGCAAATAGATAAATATCATCAAGTCATACAATCAAGTCATACAATGGAGACCACATGACCACCCGGAGTGCACCCCTTGGAATCATTGGTACCATCAGCAAATCCCTATTTGGCACTCTAACAGAAAGTGATGCTCAATATTACAATGAACAAATCGACAAACTGTATTATGATCAGAAAGATATGGCTATGATTGTAAAGAACCAAACACACATCGTAAAATCTGAACTGGACTCTTTACACCACCGTCTCGACTTAATGGAAATGCTGCATAACAGGACATACGAGATGGCCTCAATAATGTTCGAAGAAAGGACACACAAGTTAGGCGACGTTTATGCCATCCGTCTAATCGAATGGAGAAATAGCATCGAAATGGTAGCCAACACATATCTTTCAAACGTACGAACTATAATCGACGCTGTGTACTTCGCAAAGCTGGGCCTACTTCATCCGGATCTCTTATCCCCCACCACCTTGGAAAGGGTCGTAAAAAGTTTTATGGAAGCTCATCATGAATTCATCTTCCCGATCGCATTAGAAGAAATACACTCTGGGGCTTTATCACAGATCTTTATCACAGATCAATTTCACAAATAATTGGAAATAACACAAGAGGTGCCGCGTATGTGCAACCTAAGGCATCACATCTCATTATATCGAGAGAACAAGACAAGTACACCCTGATTACAGAAAACGAATTACGTCAATGTCACCAGCAGAAAGGTTCTCGAATCTGCACCCCAAGCTATCCGATCTACGATACATCCACATATCCTACATGTGAAGTGCTCCTGATGACTGCAGAAGGCTCGCGAGCCTATAAGGATTGTGATATTAAAATTGCAAAAACCCAAGCACCATACTAGAAACAACTCGACTCCATGAAGGGCTGGCTATTTTCATTGCCAGACAGTGAAAAGATTCACATAATTTGTGACGGAGAACACGAGGTACTAGAGCTAGCTGGAATGGGAATAATGCAGCTCAGACCCGGTTGCATCGCACGTACAAGTTACGCAACGATTGTCGGATTCCAAAGTTTTGAGGACAACATCGACAGCCAATATTCACCATCCATATCACTAGACGTTGTGAAACTGGTGCCGAATTTAACTAATTATCTACCGCTGCAAGGTAACGGGAATGTGTTCTCAACTCTACCAATGGTAATTTCCAAAAACACAATCAAAACGCCAGCATTTGATATCAGCCTCAGCGAAATTGAACGACAATTATCGGAGATCGAAACACATAAACGAGACAAACCAGCAGCAAACCCCGAAACTCAAGTAGTATTCTGGGGGGAAATAACTCTGATATTTGCGTTCATCCTCTATGCCTCCCGATACAAGGTCATTGACATCTGCACCAGACGACAGACCACCACCAAGAAGGAAGAGGATGACCATTCAACGGAAAGCTACCAACGGGCCGAACCGCCCCATCACAACATAACATTTAAAGAAGTCATCTACGACGTGCCTACAAAGACGCGGCCCGTAGAAGCCACTAGCTCGAGTACCCAAACAGTATAATCCACCCCAAAATGTCTGGGACGACGCGGCACCAACATCAAGTGAACACTCTGAAGTGAAGTCAGTCCCAATCCTCAACTCTCAACGAAACATTGCTACGACATGGACCCACATCGACCACACCACTCGTTCTCGAAGAGATGGATATCAACACAAATGAGACAAGTCCAACAATTATTGAACTTGTTTCTTGTACTGGAACGAGAACGACAAGAAGGGAATACCGATCCAGCAGATATTACCGCGGTAGTTGGTGCGTTAATAACCCATTTTACCAATCTGCTTGGTACCTCTGAGAACTCATACGACTCCGGCAACGAGACCGACGCAACGGAGAATGACGACGAAGAATAAGCATCCGAGGCCACTGATTCATCGTAAATTGTGAAGTGAATTAGTGATTAAACAGAAATTTTTGTGTGTGACTATAATCCGTAAATGTCTACATATATTGGTGTTGTGTGTGAAAAAAAAATCAGTTGAATCAACAAAATACTCGGTCTGATACGTTCAAACACATATTTAGTCGGTACAACTGAATGATTGTTTATAGCAAAAAACATTCAGGTCAGTCGCCTAAAATATGTTTGAAGCAATTGAAT